>CAWUFW010023687.1:0-71413 GCA_963921515.1 Calotriton arnoldi | reverse complement strand
TCAAATGCCTTTTGACAGCTAACTGTCCACTGAACCTTTTTGGGCATTTTCTTGGAAGTTAAGTCATTCAGGGGTGTCACTATTGATCCATACCCCTTGACAAATCTCCTATAGTACCCAGTCAGGCCCAAAAGGCTCTCACCTGAGTCTGGGTAGTTGGAGCAGTCCAGTCCATGATGGTCTGGATCTTGCTCTGCAAGGGTTGAACCTGGCCTCCACCCACAAGGTGGCCCAGGTACACAACCTGACTCTGCCCTATCTGGCACTTGGTGGCCTTGATAGTCAGGCCTGCTTTCTGCAGGGCCTGCAAAACATTTCTGAGGTGGACCAGGTGATCCTCCCAGGTGGAGCTAAAGACAGCAATATCATCTAGATATGCTGCACTATAGGCTTCCAGACCTGTAAGGACTGTATTCACCAACCTCTGAAAAGTGGCAGGTGCATTCTTCAGACCAAAGGGCATCACCACAAATTGATAATGCCCACTAGGGGTTGAGAATGCTGTCTTTGGCTTTGCATCATCAGCTAGTCTGATCTGCCAGTAGCCAGCTGTCAGGTCAAATGTGCTTAGATACTTGGCTGAGGCCAAAGTGTCTATTAGCTCATCTGCCCTAGGTATTGGATGGGCATCAGTCCTAGTGACTGCATTGAGACCCCTGTAGTCCACACAAAACCTCATCTCTCTTTTCCCACCATTGGTGTGAGGTTTTGGCACAAGGACCACTGGACTAGCCCAAGGGCTATCTGAGGGTTCAATAACTCCCAAATCCAACATCTTCTGGACTTCTGTCCTGATACAGTCCCTGACATGGTCAGGTTGCCTATAAATCTTATTTTTAATAGGCAGACTGTCCCCAGTGTCCACTTCATGAGTGCACCAGGTGGTCTGACTGGGTGTCAGTGAGAATATGTGCCTGAACTGATTGAGCACCTGTCTGCAATCAGTTTGCTGCTGGGCAGTGAGGCTGCCTGCCAAGGCTACACCATCCACTGACCCATCATCAGGGTTCTGTGAGAGCAGGTCAGGGAGTGGGTCACTCTCTTCCTCCTGTCCCTCATCAGTAGCCATGAGCAAGCCCATGTCTGCCCTGTCCACATATGGTTTTAACCTGTTGACATGGAGAACCCTGTGGGGACTCTGGGTGTTCCTAGGTCTACTAAATAGGTAACCTCACCCTTCTGTTCAACAATGGTATGGGGTCCACTCCATTTGTCTTGGAGAGCTGCTGGGGCCACTGGCTCCAACACCCACACCTTCTGTCCTGGCTGGTAAACAGTCAGTACAGCCTTTGGTCATGCCAGGCTTTTTGAAGTTCCTGGCTAGCCTCAAGGTTTTTAGTTGCCTTTTCATGTACTCAGCCATCCTGGAGCGGAGACCAAGTACATAGTCCACTATGTCTTGCTTTGGGGGCTTGAGAGGTAACTCCCATCCTTCCTTCACCAAGCACAATGGACCCCTGACAGGGTGACCAAACAAAAGTTCAAAAGGGCTGTAGCCAACCCCTTTTGAGGCACCTCCCTGTATGCAAATAAAAGGCAGGGCAAGAGTATGTCCCATCTTCGCCTAAGCTTTTCTGGGAGCCCTTTAATCATGCCCTTCAAGGTTTTGTTGAATCTCTCAACTAAACCATTGCATTGTGGGTGATAGGGTGTGGTGAACTTGTAAGTCACTCCACACTCCTTCCACATTGCTTTCAAGTATCCAGACATAAAGTTAGCACCCCTGTCTGATACAACCTCCTTAGGGAAGCCCACTCTTGAGAAAATTCCCAGGAGGGCTCTTGCCACCACAGGTGCTGTAGTGGTCCTAAGGGGAATAGCCTCTGGGTACCTGGTGGCATGATCCACTACCACCAGGATAAACCTGTGCCCAGATGCTGTTTGGGGATCCATGGGACCAACAATGTCAATCCCCACCCTTTCAAAGGGAACCCCCACCACAGGTAGTGGTATCAGGGGGCCTTTGTAGTGCCACCTGCCTTGCCACTGGCCTGGCAGGTTACACAGGAGCGACAAAACTCCTTGGTGTCTTCAGACATGTGGGGCCAGTGAAAGTGAGGGACAATTCTGTCCCAAGTCTTGTTCTGGCCCAGGTGACCTGCTAAGGGAATGTCATGGGCTAGGGTCAATAGGAAGCCCCTGAACTTCAGAGGTATAACCAACCTCCTGGTGGCACCAGGCTTGGGGTCTCTACACTCTGAGTACAAGAGTCCATCATCCCAATACACTGTATGGGGACCACTAGCTTTCCCAGCAGCCTCAGCAGCAGCTTGCTGTCTGAGGGGTTCAAGAGAGGGGCAGCTCTGCTGCTCCTGGCTCAGATCTGCCCTGGAAGGGCCCCCTGTCCCCAAGAACTCAACCTGGTCAGGTTCAAGCTCCTCTGGGACAGTTCCTTCCTCAGGACTGAGATCATCCCCCTCAAGAG
The DNA here is from genome assembly GCA_963921515.1 of Calotriton arnoldi. Classification (NCBI taxonomy): domain Eukaryota; kingdom Metazoa; phylum Chordata; class Amphibia; order Caudata; family Salamandridae; genus Calotriton; species Calotriton arnoldi. The sequence goes on along the minus strand of CAWUFW010023687.1, from coordinate 68,988 downwards.
ACTGATCTTCCTTCTGAGCCAAGGGGGAAGGCACTGCCTTTACCCTACTACTCCTCTTCTTGGAGGGCACTTGGTCCATTATTCCAGAATCCAAGGCCTGTTCAGTGTTAGACATTTTGGCTTGTGACCTGGTCACAGCAAACACATCTGCAGGGATGCCCAGCATTTCTGCATGGGTCCTGAGCTCCACTTCTGCCCAAGCTGAAGTTTCTAAATCATTGCCAAGCAAGCATTCAACTGGTAGGTCTGCACTTACCACAACCTTCTTAAGGCCAGTTACCCCTCCCCAGGAGAAGTTAACAACTGCCAGAGTATGGTCTGTTCTGACATTGCTAGCATTGGTCACTTGGTACATTTCACCAAGTATAATCTGCCCAGGATCTCACAAGGTCTTGTGTCACCATGGTGACACTTGCCCCTGTGTCCCTAAATGCCAAAGCCTCTTTTCCATTGATTAAGGGCTGTTGCCTGTACTTGCCCAGATTACTGGGACTCACAGAGGAGGTCACATCCATGCCTCCATCACAGACTAGGACAGCCTGAGTGAGTTCTCTGACTAGGTCAGAGCTCATCTCCTTACCCAGGGTCAACCCTACTAAACCCTTGGCTTGTGTAGTCCCACCACCAACTGTAACTGCACTAGGGGGAGCAGGTGCCTTAGGGGCATTGGTGGGGGCTGGAGTAGAGTCTTTGGACTTGGTGCAATCACTGGTCCAGTGGGTCTTTTGCTTACAGACCTTGCACCATGGTTTCTTTTGGCCTCTTCCCTTGTTAGACTGTGAATCCCCACCTGAAGAAGATTTTTGGGGGCCTTGTGAAGACTTCTGGTCTTTACCCTTCTCCCCACCCTTATCAGAGTTTTTAGAATCTTGCTTCTTAGGGTCACCACCTTGGTTCTGTACCTTCTGCCTCACCCTGGTTCTGACCCATTTGTCTGCCTTCTTTCCCAATTCTTGGGGAGAGGTCAGATCAGAGTCCACCAGGTGCTGATGCAACAGCTGATTTTGACAATTATTAAGGATCTGCTCCCTCATGATAAGATTGTACAATCCTGTGAAGTCACATACCTTACTGCCCAATAACCAACCTTCCAGAGCCTTGGCAGAACAATCAACAAAGTCCACCCAGTCTTGAGTCTGTGCCTTTTGGGTATCTCTGAACTTTAACCTGTATTGTTCAGTGGTTAGGCCAAACCCATCAATCAGAGCACTCTTCAAGACTGTGTAATTATCAGCATCCTCCTCTCTAACAGTGAGGAGCTTATCTCTACCTTTGTCTGCAAAGGAGAGCCACAAGATTGCTGCCCACTGCTCCTGAGGGACCCTCTGTACTTTACAGGCCCTCTCCAGTGCAGTTATCCATTTGTGGATGTCATCCCCACTCTGGTAGGGAGGGACAATCTTGCTCAGGTTTCTATGGTCATAAGACCTTTCCCTATCTCTGGGGAAATTGCTGCCACCATGGGACTCTAGTCCCATCTTTTTCTCTCTTTGTAGAGATCTAGGGACTCCCTGTCTATAGCCAACTGCTGTTTTCTGAGTTCAAGCTGGGCTTGCTCATACTGAATCAGTCTCTTTCTCCTGTCATGAGAGGATTCTCTCCTATGAGAAGAGACAGAGGTCCCTATTGAGGTGTCAGAGTGGTTAGACTCCTGAGAAGGAGATCTAGACCTTCTGGGCACACTCACAATTCTTCCTGGGTGGACAAAGGGGAGGTCATTCTGATCCTCCCCTCCTCCACAGGAGGAATTGGGTTCTCCAGGTCAAGGTCATTTTCACCTTCCTGGCCAGTTTCAGAGGGGGGGCCTGGGTTTCTTCACCCCTGACCCCTTCCTCATCTTCTGCCCCACCCTCTCTGCCTACCCCTTCAGACCCTAGGGGCCTGCTGAGATCATCAGCTAGTAGCACCTCTCTGAGGTGTTGGGTGCTGGCACTTTTGCCTGCCTTCAGCTTCCTAGTATTGCATAATGCTCTCAATTCCAAGAATGGGAGTTTATCATACTTGGAGGGAAGAAGCCCACTGGCTTCTGGCAAGGACTCACTGGGTCCTGGCTTTGAAGACATTACTAGTGAGGTGTGGTGTATGCACTACCTACTCTAGTGTGGCCTACTAAACTCTCTTGAGTTGTAGAAAGGGTGTGCTATCCCTTAACACACAACTCTAAGTTCAGTAGAACTTACTGTATACTAAGCTTGATTTATATGTACCTTAGGTACCCTTAGTGGTTTTCAGTTGATCAATTCAATTGAGATTATCTGGTAAAACAATAGCAAGCTGGAATCCCACACGCTGCACACCAATGTGAGAAGTTGGCCTGGCATATGCTGTCCACTAATTATAGTGGGCACCTTGCACCAGTCCAAACAACCCCTTATTGGAGATAGGTTAAAGACAACCTTTATTGAAAGCTATCCTAGTGGTAGCTATGGAGAGCAGCCTTCAGGCTAAGTCTTGAAGGAATGTAAAGCAGCTTGTTTTACCAGTCTATAATCTCTTGAGTGACCAAATGAAAGAGGACCACACCAGGTATATATTCAAAATATATGTATTTATTGCTAAACACACCCCTCTAGTCTCTTTATGAGGCTAGAGTTCGAAGTACATAAGTTATAAGTTAGTTATCTACAGTAATAGCACAAATACACGTTTGAGCCCTAGGGGCGTACCAAACCATATACCAATAAAGTGGTATAAGAACCACGACTGAGCTAGACACAGGGCCTAGAGCCTGTAGAAGTGCTTGGACCACAAGGAACCACCCAAGGTAGTGACACAGGGGACCCACGGGGGACGCGTGCAGTGTGATGAACACAGCCGCGAATCGCCGTTGACTTCTATGGGGAAAGTCGCGGTTGGAGTTTTAAAGAAAAGGGACACTTAGAGGAGGACTTGGAGCAAACCCCTTTAGAACTGGGTCTGTTCTAGAGTCTATACCCACGGGAGCACCGGAGTACTCGAGTTACCTCACCCAGGGAAGCCGGGTGCATAGGTGTCTTTCGGGGTCGGGTTTCGTCGTCGTTTTCAATGGCGATCTGCTGCAAAGTGCTGCTGGCGGCCAAGTCGAAAGTGTTCGGGTGGATCCAAAGGTGGATCGAAGATCTGAAGAACCTGAAAGCAGAGGGGACAGAGTCTGGGTCACTAGCCAGTGACCAGGAAGGCGATGAGCAGATGCCCACCGATGTCGAGTGCTTCAGGTAGGTTGACGGTCGTCTTGACTCTTCAGCCACGAGGTCCAGGAGGCGTCGACAACAACCAGGAGCTGGATTCGAGCTGTCCCACAACGTCTGTCGATTGCAGGGGTGTCGGCGACCGGATTGGACCCAACAAGCCTTGGCAACGGCAAGTCTCGTGGAAATGGAAGAAGGACGATGGTGCAGACCAGCAAGGTCTGTGGGAATCACCCAGCAAGGGTAAGTCAGGGCACGCCTGGAGCAACCAGGGAGCCCAAGCAGAAGAAGATTGGCCTTCGGGAGGGCCTACTAGCCAACGGACTAGCGACCGCAAAGGAGCCTCGAGTGGACGCACTTGGAGCTGGCTCACAGGACACTCGTGGAGTGGAGGCCAGTGATCTTCGGTGCAGTCGGTGCTGGAGGCTGGGGCTACTCGGAGCCCAAAGCACAACTTCGTGGGAGACCCAGAAGAGGATGCACTTGCAAATGCGATCGGTGTCCAGGGGTCACGGTTCCACGTTACCCACGACAGCTACGGGCCTCAGCTTTGCTGGGGACTCAGGGCAGCCTCGGGGAAGTCTGGAAATCTACCTCTGGTGATGCAAAGACTTCGGCGTCCGGCGGGAGCTTCAGCGATGCAGACCGGACAATTGCTTCTTTGGTGCCTGCCAAGCAGGGGAGTCACTCGTTGACCCCAAGGGAGATTCTTCAGTCCTCTAATCTTAACGTAGAGCGTCGAAGGTCCAGGATTCTGTGTCAGAGTTTCGTCCAGGTAAATCTAAAGTCCTAAGGACTGGGGTCCCATACTTATACCAAGTTAGGGGTTGGACATACTCTGGGGACCCACCTATGGGAGGGTCAGGGCAGAGGGGTGGTTACACCCCTTTCCCTTTGTCCAGTTTCGCGCCAGAGCAGGGGCTGGAAGCCCCTGAGCCGGTTTGAACTGGGGTATGCACAGGGACACCAAATGTGCCCCCAGTGCAGGACTTCAAAGCACCAGAGAGTGCTCCCGCCCAGCCCCAATACACACTATCCTGTCTGGGGAGGTGGTTACACCTCCCTGGGACAGGAAACCTATTGTCCAGGCCTCCCCTGCCGGAGTTTCGGTCAGCAGCAGGAGGCCAGACTCGTGATCTGTGGCAGCGGCATCCATTTTGTGATGCCAGGGCTTGGAAAGAAGTTACCGGGCAGGCCGGTGTGTACATGTCTCTCCCTCTAGAAGGGTGGAATGCTACCCCCGCCGCCAGAACTGGCGGGGGGTAGTATTCCAAGATGTTTGACACCAAACACGACATGTTTCCGTGCAGCCATCCCAAAGTTAGCATTTAACGCGAGGTTATAATGCGCTTAAGAGTATATGGTCAGGCTGCACTACAAACAGCATCAGAGTAGGGTCTCCGAACGCTGCAGAGGGGCTCTGCTCATGCAGGGGCACCCTCTCACATAGGAACCAAGCACTCTGCCTTCAGGATTGATAAGGCCTGCCATAGGAGTGACTTATAGGTTTATATGTGTGTATGTATGTAGTGATATAGGTAGCCTATATCACAGTAAGGGGTGCATGCACCACCTTACCCAGGCTGCAGTAGCAGACCTGTGGTGTCATTTTGGATGGCCTTCCAGGTGTGGCACAATACATGCTGCAGCCCCTGGTAGGCCTCTGAGGTACCTATGCCCTGGGTACATAGTATACCATATACTAGGGACTTATAAGGGCACTCCAGATTCCAATCAGAGATGTGCCTAAGGCACATGGAAACCATTTTAGAGAGGAAGCAGCTAGGCTGGGGTTCTGATTAGCAGGGCCCCAGCCAGACTAAAGTCGAAAAACAGTGAAGCATCAGCAAAAAGTGGGGGTACCCATGTGTAAGCAGATCCTACTCTCCTACACAACCCCCCCCAAACGTAGGGACATTAAACTAACCTTGCCCAGTTAAGTCTTCATGTTCTAAGTGGAAGTACCTAGAGAGTCCATCTGCATTGGCATGGTTACTCCCAGGTCTATGTTCCACTGTGAAGTCCATCCCCTGTAGGGAAATGGACCACCTAAGCAGTTTGGGGTTTTCACCCTTCATTTGTTTTAGCCATAAGAGGGGCTTATGGTCTGTTTGAACAAGGAAGTGAGTACCAAACAAGTATGGCCTCAACTTCTTCAGAGCCCAGACCACAGCAAAGGCCTCCCTCTCAATGGCTGACCAACGTTTCTCTCTAGGGGTCAGCCTTCTGCTAATAAAAGCTACTGGCTGATCCTGACCTTCATCATTCAATTGTGACAGTACAGCCCCTACCCCCAATTCAGATGCATCTGTTTGGACAATGAACTTCTTGGAGTAATCAGGACTCTGTAGAATGGGAGCAGTGCACATTGCCTGCTTTAGGTCATCAAATGCCTTTTGACAGCTAACTGTCCACTGAACCTTTTGGGCATTTTCTTGGAAGTTAAGTCATTCAGGGGTGTCACTATTGATCCATACCCCTTGACAAATCTCCTATAGTACCCAGTCAGGCCTAAAAAGGCTCTCACCTGAGTCTGGGTAGTTGGAGCAGTCCAGTCCATGATGGTCTGGATCTTGCTCTGCAAGGGTTGAACCTGGCCTCCACCCACAAGGTGGCCCAGGTACACAACCTGACTCTGCCCTATCTGGCACTTGGTGGCCTTGATAGTCAGGCCAGCTTTCTGCAGGGCCTGCAAAACATTTCTGAGGTGGACCAGGTGATCCTCCCAGGTGGAGCTAAAGACTGCAATATCATCTAGATATGCTGCACTATAGGCTTCCAGACCTGTAAGGACTGTATTCACCAACCTCTGAAAAGTGGCAGGTGCATTCTTCAGACCAAAGGGCATCACCACAAATTGATAATGCCCACTAGGGGTTGAGAATGCTGTCTTTGGCTTTGCATCATCAGCTAGTCTGATCTGCCAGTAGCCAGCTGTCAGGTCAAATGTGCTTAGATACTTGGCTGAGGCCAAAGTGTCTATTAGCTCATCTGCCCTAGGTATTGGATGGGCATCCAGTCCTAGTGACTGCATTGAGACCCCTGTAGTCCACACAAAACCTCATCTCTCTTTTCCCACCATTGGTGTGAGGTTTTGGCACAAGGACCACTGGACTAGCCCAAGGGCTATCTGAGGGTTCAATGACTCCCAAATCCAACATCTTCTGGACTTCTGTCCTGATACAGTCCCTGACATGGTCAGGTTGCCTATAAATCTTATTTTTAATAGGCAGACTGTCCCCAGTGTCCACTTCATGAGTGCACCAGGTGGTCTGACTGGGTGTCAGTGAGAATATGTGCCTGAACTGATTGAGCACCTGTCTGCAATCAGTTTGCTGCTGGGCAGTGAGGCTGCCTGCCAAGGCTACACCATCCACTGACCCATCATCAGGGTTCTGTGAGAGCATGTCAGGGAGTGGGTCACTCTCTTCTTCCTGTCCCTCATCAGTAGCCATGAGCAAGCCCATGTCTGCCCTGTCCACATATGGTTTTAACCTGTTGACATGGAGAACCCTGTGGGGACTGGGTGTTCCTAGGTCTACTAAATAGGTAACCTCACCCTTCTGTTCAACAATGGTATGGGGTCCACTCCATTTGTCTTGGAGAGCTGCTGGGGCCACTGGCTCCAACACCCACACCTTGTGTCCTGGCTGGTAAACAGTCAGTACAGCCTTTTGGTCATGCCAGGCTTTTTGACGTTCCTGGCTAGCCTCAAGGTTTTTAGTTGCCTTTTTCATGTACTCAGCCATCCTGGAGCGGAGACCAAGTACATAGTCCACTATGTCTTGCTTTGGGGGCTTGAGAGGTAACTCCCATCCTTCCTTCACCAAGCACAATGGACCCCTGACAGGGTGACCAAACAAAAGTTCAAAAGGGCTGTAGCCAACCCCTTTTGAGGCACCTCCCTGTATGCAAATAAAAGGCAGGGCAAGAGTATGTCCCATCTTCGCCTAAGCTTTTCTGGGAGCCCTTTAATCATGCCCTTCAAGGTTTTGTTGAATCTCTCAACTAAACCATTGCATTGTGGGTGATAGGGTGTGGTGAACTTGTAAGTCACTCCACACTCCTTCCACATTGCTTTCAAGTATCCAGACATAAAGTTAGCACCCCTGTCTGATACAACCTCCTTAGGGAAGCCCACTCTTGAGAAAATTCCCAGGAGGGCTCTTGCCACCACAGGTGCTGTAGTGGTCCTAAGGGGAATAGCCTCTGGGTACCTGGTGGCATGATCCACTACCACCAGGATAAACCTGTGCCCAGATGCTGTTTGGGGATCCGTGGGACCAACAATGTCAATCCCCACCCTTTCAAAGGGAACCCCCACCACAGGTAGTGGTATCAGGGGGGCCTTTGTAGTGCCACCTGCCTTGCCACTGGCCTGGCAGGTTATACAGGAGCGATAAAACTCCTTGGTGTCTTCAGACATGTGGGGCCAGTGAAAGTGAGGGACAATTCTGTCCCAAGTCTTGTTCTGGCCCAGGTGACCTGCTAAGGGAATGTCATGGGCTAGGGTCAATAGGAAGCCCCTGAACTTCAGAGGTATAACCAACCTCCTGGTGGCACCAGGCTTGGGGTCTCTACACTCTGAGTACAAGAGTCCATCATCCCAATACACTGTATGGGGACCACTAGCTTTCCCAGCAGCCTCAGCAGCAGCTTGCTGTCTGAGGGGTTCAAGAGAGGGGCAGCTCTGCTGCTCCTGGCTCAGATCTGCTCTGGAAGGGCCCCTGTCCCCAAGAACTCAACCTGGTCAGGTTCAAGCTCCTCTGGGACAGTTCCTTCCTCAGGACTGAGATCATCCCCTCAAGAGACTGATCTTCCTTCTGAGCCAAGGGGGAAGGCACTGCCTTTACCCTACTACTCCTCTTCTTGGAGGGCACTTGGTCCATTATTCCAGAATCCAAGGCCTGTTCAGTGTTAGACATTTTGGCTTGTGACCTGGTCACAGCAAACACATCTGCAGGGATGCCCAGCATTTCTGCATGGGTCCTGAGCTCCACTTCTGCCCAAGCTGAAGTTTCTAAATCATTGCCAAGCAAGCATTCAAATGGTAGGTCTGCACTTACCACAACCTTCTTAAGGCCAGTTACCCCTCCCCAGGAGAAGTTAACAACTGCCAGAGTATGGTCTGTTCTGACATTGCTAGCATTGGTCACTTGGTACATTTCACCAAGTATAATCTGCCCAGGATTCACAAGGTCTTGTGTCACCATGGTGACACTTGCCCGTGTCCCCAAATGCCAAAGCCTCTTTTCCATTGATTAAGGGCTGTTGCCTGTACTTGCCCAGATTACTGGGACTCACAGAGGAGGTCACATCCATGCCTCCATCACAGACTAGGACAGCCTGAGTGAGTTCTCTGACTAGGTCAGAGCTCATCTCCTTACCCAGGGTCAACCCTACTAAACCCTTGGCTTGTGTAGTCCCACCACCAACTGTAACTGCACTAGGGGGAGCAGGTGTCTTAGGGGCATTGGTGCGGGCTGGAGTAGAGTCTTTGGACTTGGTGCAATCACTGGTCCAGTGGGTCTTTTGCTTACAGACCTTGCACCATGGTTTATTTTGGCCTCTTCCCTTGTTAGACTGTGAATCCCCACCTGAAGAAGATTTTTGGGGGCCTTGTGAAGACTTCTGGTCTTTACCCTTCTCCCCACCCTTATCAGAGTTTTTAGAATCTTGCTTCTTAGGGTCACCACCTTGGTTCTGTACCTTCTGCCTCACCCTGGTTCTGACCCATTTGTCTGCCTTCTTTCCCAATTCTTGGGGAGAGGTCAGATCAGAGTCCACCAGGTGCTGATGCAACAGCTGATTTTGACAATTATTAAGGATCTGCTCCCTCATGATAAGATTGTACAATCCTGTGAAGTCACATACCTTACTGCCCAATAATCAACCTTCCAGAGCCTTGGCAGAACAATCAACAAAGTCCACCCAGTCTTGAGTCTGTGCTTTTGGGTATCTCTGAACTTTAACCTGTATTGTTCAGTGGTTAGGCCAAACCCATCAATCAGAGCACTCTTCAAGACTTTGTAATTATCAGCATCCTCCTCTCTAACAGTGAGGAGCTTATCTCTACCTTTGTCTGCAAAGGAGAGCCACAAGATTGCTGCCCACTGCTCCTGAGGGACCCTCTGTACTTTACAGGCCCTCTCCAGTGCAGTTATCCATTTGTGGATGTCATCCCCACTCTGGTAGGGAGGGACAATCTTGCTCAGGTTTCTATGGTCATAAGACCTTTCCCTATCTCTGGGGAAATTGCTGCCACAATGGGACTCTAGTCCCATCTTTTTCTCTCTTTGTAGAGATCTAGGGACTCCCTGTCTATAGCCAACTGCTGTTTTCTGAGTTCAAGCTGGGCTTGCTCATACTGAATCAGTCTCTTTCTCCTGTCATGAGAGGATTCTCTCCTATGAGAAGAGACAGAGGTCCCTATTGAGGTGTCAGAGTGGTTAGACTCCTGGGAAGGAGATCTAGACCTTCTGGGCACACTCACAATTCTTCCTGGGTGGACAAAGGGGAGGTCATTCTGATCCTCCTCCTCCACAGGAGGAATTGGGTTCTCCAGGTCAAGGTCATTTTCACCTTCCTGGCCAGTTTCAGAGGGGGGGGCCTGGGTTTCTTCACCCCTGACCCCTTCCTCATCTTCTGCCCCACCCTCTCTGCCTACCCCTTCAGACCCTAGGGGCCTGCTGAGATCATCAGCTAGTAGCACCTCTCTGAGGTGTTGGGTGCTGGCACTTTTGCCTGCCTTCAGCTTCCTAGTATTGCATAATGCTCTCAATTCCAAGAATGGGAGTTTATCATACTTGGAGGGATGAAGCCCACTGGCTTCTGGCAAGGACTCACTGGGTCCTGGCTTTGAAGACATTACTAGTGAGGTGTGGTGTATGCACTACCTACTCTAGTGTGGCCTACTAAACTCTCTTGAGTTGTAGAAAGGGTGTGCTATCCCTTAACACACAACTCTAAGTTCAGTAGAACTTACTGTATACTAAGCTTGATTTATATGTACCTTAGGTACCCTTAGTGGTTTTCAGTTGATCAATTCAATTAAGATTATCTGGTAAAACAATAGCAAGCTGGAATCCCACACGCTGCACACCAATGTGAGAAGTTGGCCTGGCATATGCTGTCCACTAATTATAGTGGGCACCTTCCACCAGTCCAAACAACCCCTTATTGGAGATAGGTTAAAGACAACCTTTATTGAAAGCTATCCTAGTGGTAGCTATGGAGAGCAGCCATCAGGCTAAGTCTTGAAGGAATGTAAAGCAGCTTGTTTTACTAGTCTATAATCTCTTGAGTGACCAAACGAAAGAGGACCACACCAGGTATATATTCAAAATATATGTATTTATTGCTAAACACACCCCTCTAGTCTCTTTATGAGGCTAGAGTTCGAAGTACATAAGTTATAAGTTAGTTATCTACAGTAATAGCACAAATACACGTTTGAGCCCTAGGGGCGTACCAAACCATATACCAATAAAGTGGTATAAGAACCACGACTGAGCTAGACACAGGGCCTAGAGCCTGTAGAAGTGCTTGGACCACAAGGAACCACCCAAGGTAGTGACACAGGGGACCCACGGGGGACGTGTGCAGTGTATGAACACAGCCCCGAATCGCCGTTGACTTCTATGGGGAATGTCGCGGTTCGAGTTTTAAAGAAAAGGGACACTTAGAGGAGGACTTGGAGCAAACCCCTTTAGAACTGGGTCGTTCTAGAGTCTATACCCATGGGAGCACCGGAGTACTCGAGTTACCTCACCCAGGGAAGCCGGGTGCATAGGTGTCTTTCGGGGTCGGGTTTCGTCGTCGTTTTCAATGGCGATCTGCTGCAAAGGGCTGCTGGCGGCCAAGTCGAAAGTGTTCGGGTGGATCCAAAGGTGGATCGAAGATCTGAAGAACCTGAAAGCAGAGGGGACAGAGTCTGGGTCACTAGCCAGTGACCAGGAAGGCGATGAGCAGATGCCCACCGATGTCGAGTGCTTCAGGTAGGTTGATGGTCGTCTTGACTCTTCAGCCACGAGGTCCAGGAGGCGTCGACAACAACCAGGAGCTGGTTTCGAGCTATCCCACAATGTCTGTCGATTGCAGGGGTGTCGGCGACCAGATTGGACCCAACAAGCCTTGGCAACGGCAAGTCTCGTGGAAATGGAAGAAGGACGATGGTGCAGACCAGCTAGGTCTGTGGGGCTCACCCAGCAAGGGTAAGTCAGGGCACGCCTGGAGCAACCAGGGAGCCCAAGCAGAAGAAGATTGGCCTTCGGGAGGGCCTACTAGCCAACGGACTAGCGACCGCAAAGGAGCCTTGAGTGGACGCACTTGGAGCTGGCTCACAGGACACTTGTGGAGTGGAGGCCAGTGATCTTCGGTGCAGTCGGTGCTGGAGGCTGGGGCTACTCGGAGCCCAAAGCACAACTTCGTGGAAGACTCAGAAGAGGATGCACTTGCAAATGCAATCGGTGTCCAGGGGTCACGGTTCCACGTTACCCACGACAGCTACGGGCCTCAGCTTTGCTGGGGGCTCAGAGCAGCCTCGGGGAAGTCTGGAAATCTACCTCTGGTGATGCAAAGACTTCGGCGTCCGGCGGGAGCTTCAGCGATGCAGACCAGACAATTGCTTCTTTGGTGCCTGCCAAGCAAGGGAGTCACTCCTTGACCCCAAGGGAGATTCTTCAGTCCTCTAATCTTAACGTAGAGCGTCGAAGGTCCAGGATTCTGTGTCAGAGTTTCGTCCAGGTAAATCTAAAGTCCTAAGGACTGGGGTCCCATACTTATACCAAGTTAGGGGGTTGGACATACTCTGGGGACCCACCTATGGGAGGGTCAGGGCAGAGGGGTGGTTACACCCCTTTCCCTTTGTCCAGTTTCATGCCAGGGCAGGGGATGGAAGCCCCTGAGCCGGTTTGAACTGGGGTATGCACAGGGACACCAAATGTGCCCCCAGTGCAGGACTTCAAAGCACCAGAGAGTGCTCCCGCCCAGCCCCAATACACACTATCCTGTCTGGGGAGGTGGTTACACCTCCCTGGGACAGGAAACCTATTGTCCAGGCCTCCCCTGCCGGGGTGTCGGTCAGCAGCAGGAGGCCAGACTCGTGTCTGTGGCAGCGGCATCCATTTTGTGATGCCAGGGCTTGGAAAGAAGTTACCGGGCAGGCCGGTGTGTACATGTCTCTCCCTCTAGAAGGGTGGAATGCTACCCCCGCCGTCAGAACTGGCGGGGGGGTAGTATTCCAAGATGTTTGACACCAAACACGACATGTTTCCGTGCAGCCATCCCAAAGTTAGCATTTAACGCGAGGTTATAATGCGCTTAAGAGTATATGGTCAGGCTGCACTACAAACAGCATCAGAGAAGGGTCTCCAAACGCTGCAGAGGGGCTCTGCTCATGCAGGGGCACCCTCTCACATAGGAACCAAGCACTCTGCCTTCAGGATTGATAAGGCCTGCCATAGGAGTGACTTATAGGTTTATATGTGTGTATGTATGTAGTGATATAGGTAGCCTATATCACAGTAAGGGGTGCATGCACCACCTTACCCAGGCTGCAGTAGCAGACCTGTGCTGTCATTTTGGATGGCCTTCCAGGGGTGGCACAATACATGATGCAGCCCCTGGTAGGCCTCTGAGGTACCTATGCCCTGGGTACATAGTATACCATATACTAGGGACTTATAAGGGCACTCCAGATTCCAATCAGAGATGTGCCTAAGGCACATGGAAACCATTTTAGAGAGGAAGCAGCTAGGCTGGGGTTCTGATTAGCAGGGCCCCAGCCAGACTAAAGTCGAAAAACAGTGAAGCATCAGCAAAAAGAGGGGGTACCCATGTGAAGCAGATCCTACTCTACTACATACTGTACTCCACATCCCTCCACTGTGGAATACTATAATCCACTCTTTCACTCTCAGCTCGACTCCACTCTATGAGACTTTCCTACACTCTACAACATGCCAGTCCACTCCTCTGTATGACACACTACTCCACTCTACAACACTTTACTCTCTATGCTATGTGACTCCACTCCACTTCAGTCGACTCCACTCAAATCTACAACATGCTACTACACTCTATGCCACACCACTAGACTGAACAACAATCCACTCTACTGATCTGCACTGCACTTTACCCCTACTCTATGCCTCTGTACAACACTCCACTCTGCACCACTCCATTCTACCATACTCTTACTGCACTCTATGCAGCTCCGATCTACTACACTCTGTGCCACTATACCACATCACATTATACTCCACTCTATGCCCCTACAATACACTATACAACCCTCCACTCCACTCAATGCCCCTACACTCCACAGTACAACATTCTACTACACTTTCCAACACTCTACGACACACCACTCTACTGTACTGTACAAGACGCCACTTGAATTTGTGACAGTTTACTTGAGTCTACGCTACACCTCGGTACTCTACTGCAGTCCATGCCACTGTAATGTACAGCACACCACTCCACTCTATGACACTTTATTCCACTGTATGCCACGCTACGCCACTCCACTCTACTCCACTCCACTCTATGACACTCCACGACACAACACTATATGACACTTTCCTCCACTGTACTGTATGACACTCCACTTAACGACACTCCACTCGACGACACTGGGCTCTATGATCTGAAACACATTTTTATTTTTTTTTAAACATTGAAAATCTACTGCAGTCCACGCCACTGTACTGTACACTACGCCACTCCACTCCACTCTACGATACTATACGACACTACACTATATGACACTCTCCTCCACTGTACTGTATGAAACTCCGCTTAACGACACTCCACACAACGACATTGGACTCTATGATCTGAAACACATTTTTAATTTGAAAAAACATTGAAATTCTGTGAAAAAAATAAAGGTCAACTCGTAGTTATAGTTAGGAAAATATTTATTATTTAAACTACAAAAACATAAGAAATTCTTAAATTATAGTTATACCTTAAATTTCTAATTTACACACCACATTTAAATTACTACACCTGTATTTATTATTTCTATACAAACTAAACAAACTACACAAACATTACACATTGGAAAGTTATACTTATTCCTTAAATTTAGAATTTACGTAGCACTTTCAAATTATTCTAACTCACTAACTTCCATACACAGTATTGAACTTTGTAGACATCTATCTTTCTATTATCTATCTATCTATCTATCTATCTTATTTATTTATTTGAGGTTTTATATAGCGCACACATGACCCGTTAGGGTATCAGAGCGCTTTACAGGGATAAACACATTACGTACAGGAAAAGCAAAGGCAAAATACAAGGAAGGGGGTTAGGGAATTGACTACAGTAGGACAAAGCCAGAGTTATGTACAATAACATTACAGTACCAAAATCAGCGAGCGACATCTATCTATCTATCTATCTATCTATCTATCTGTCTGTCCATCTATATAGTACTACACATGGGACAATCTCTTTAGTGTTCTTACCGAAACAAATATAGACTGAGCCTGGGGCTGCTGTGGCAGCTGATTTGGGTAAGAAGTTGATTGACAACTTTTAATTCATCACTTCCATAGTTCTTAGTTGCGTTTGGTGAGGGGTGGCATTGTTGGCCATACGCCAGCATTTGGCTGCTGTTCATGTACAAGATTGCCAACATGAACTACCTCAACTTATTTCAGATGTTTATACCTCAGTAGGTCTAAAAATCTAAAAATTAATCTGAGTGATTGGTGAAGCAAAATGATGCAGAAGCCATAAAAATGTTAGCCAGAAAAGCAGGACTGGATCTCCTCCACAAAAGAAAGTTTAAAAAGGGGACAACACAATTTGAGGGAACATGAAAAAATTAAAAGGCCAGAATGTTATTAGTTTTCTGTTGGCTGTTCTTCCTATTGCCTGCTGGATTTTGAGGAGAATAGCAGACAAATTGAGTATTGTAGGAAAGTCAAGTACATCAGATGGAACACGAGAAAGAACATTCATGTGACGTTGAGAGTAGCATTAGAAAAGAAGAAAGAAGTTTGAAATCCAAAGCTCATTTTAAGAAATAGAAAGAGGCTGGTTTGACAAAGAACAGAAACCATGCTTCAGAAACTGGGAATGCTTCTGTGGAATGGGACACGGGCAGTATCATTTCTGTACAGCGCAGTGGGAGAAATTATAGTTTACCAGTGTAAGAAATAGAGTGAATAGTTGAGAAGGGTGAGATTCACACTCAAGTACTAAGCACAATCCTTGTCAGGGTGGATCACAAAAGTCACTAAATAAACCTGTGCTTAACCCTCTGTTAGCTTGGCACAAAGCAGTCAGGCTTAACTTAGAAGCAATGTGTAAGGTATATATGCAGCACTCAAATAGTAATAAAGTGGAAACACAACTCGAAAATTCCCAAACCAATTCGGAAAAATAGACTAAATTATAATAAATAAAATTACACCAAAACCCAAAAAATACACTAGTAGGATCGCAGTTATGAATTTTTAAATTATCAGCCAAAAGTAGCACCAAAAAGCACAAAGTGCTACTCACGGTTATGTGGTAATGCTGGACTGGGTCAAAGTCAAAAGTTCAGGTCGACCGGGATGGAGTGTGGGCCAGATACAGGGACCAGGTTTCTACACGTGAAGAGTTTACCTTCTCACACAGTCTACGTAAGGAACCTGAGCCAGAGCTTAGTATTTGGCAGGAGCTGCAAGGAGTTTGTTGCCCCTGCGAATAGCAGGTCGTTGCTGGAGCTTTGTGTTGGCAGGAGACGTGGGCGATTGCTGTTGGTGCGGAGAGCAGGTTGCCATTGGAGGTTTATGTTAGAGGGAGACCCAGGCGGTCGTTGCTGATGCATAGAGTCTGCTCGTAGTCACGAAGAGCCCAAAATTTATGGATTTTAACCTGTAGTTTGGTTTTTGCCATTTTGAAGTAGGAGGAGTAAACTCTGATACCAGCCAGGGATTGAGGACCTGATGATGCACCTATTGGGGTTCAGGACTCACTCTAGCAAAGGACCAGGAGCTGGGCTCAGGCAGGTCCAGTTGGTGCTGGTCAGCAGGGCAGTTACACCGAAGGCCTTTGGAAGCTTGCTGTGTCCTTGTAGCTCAAACAGGAGGTCAGCCAAATGACCCTTGGAGTCAATTCTGGGGATCCTGTGTTCAAGGCAAGCAGGTCCAGTCTTATTTATTTTATTTTTATTTTAAAGGTTTTATATAGCGCTGGCTGGACCCAAGGGTATCAGAGCGCTTTACAAGGGTCACATGGGTAGATATAAAAATAGCAAAAATACAATGAGGTAGCATACAAGTCAAATTAAAACAATAGGTAACAGCTCAATTAATACGATCTGGTAATAACAAATTGTGATATTCAACAGCAAGAGAAGAGAAGAGAGGATTGTCGTGGTGAAGGGGGGGAAGAGAGTAGGTGGGCAGGATGTAAGAATGGCGAGAGGCTGTGAGGGGGGGTAAGAAGTCTTCCTTCTTCAGACAGCAGTGCAATCCTTCTTCTGAATCTTCCACAGGTCCAGGAGTGTTTTGATGAGAGGTTCTGAGGGTGCCACTTTTAGACCCAGTGTCATACTGTGTGGGGGGGGGTCCCTCAGTTTGTATGCCCCTAAACTGGTTCTGGTCAGTTGTGTCCCTTCACCTGTCTCTTAACTTTCTAGGGTGAAAAAGGGCTGACAGGCCTGAGTGTCACCTGCATTTTCCAGTGACAGAGCAGCCAGCTTCAGATGACAGGAAGGGGGTGGGCACAGCCCTCAGGCTACCCTTTGAAGCTCATAAAGGGCTGAGTACAACACACAGGCCACCCTGTCCAGAAGGGTAACACCCTTCCCCACACCTAAGGCCCCTTTGTTCCCTGTCTGGACGAAATACACATCACACCACAGGAGAGCCATTAACAGTCATGTGTCCCCAGGCACTGGCAGAAAGATACATCTTGCCAAATATACAAGAAACTGTGTTTTAAAGATTAGTAATTTAAAATACAACTTTACCATTACAGAGGATTCTAAATTACAAATTGAATTATTTGGAAGATGTATTCCTCTATTGGTTATCAAACTGAAGCTATCACTTATTAAGTTTATTAAGGTAACCCAATATTAGTCTGGGGGAGAGGTAGCCTTGATGCAAATAAAAACGACTATGGGTGTTTTTCACTGGGAGGACATATAAAGCATAAGTACACATGTTTCACTTTTTAAATACTATGTACCCTGTCCTACAAGCTGCTAATGCCTATCTTACGGGCAACTGATAAATCTTAAAAAAGAAGGGTTAGGCCTGGCAAAAGGTGTGTTTTACCAAGTCGAGCTGGCAGTTTAAAACTGCACTACAAGCTGCAGAAACAGGCATGAGACATATTTTAGACTGCTACTTAGGTGGGTGGCACAGGAGGGCTGCAGCACATCATTTAATTTACAGGCCCTGGTAACATCTAGTCCAGTTTACTAGGGACAAATAAGTAAATTAAATGTACCAATATCATTTGCGTGTACACCACTTTTACCAAGCTTAGGAGAGAGAGCACACGCGCTTTACCACTGGTTAGCAAGAATAAAATGTGCAGAGTCATAAAAGACAACAAAAGCGGGTTCAGCAAAGGAAGGCAGGAATCTGGGGTGACCCTGCAGAAAGGGCCCAGTCCAACAACCAGACTCAAAGAACATCTGGTGGTGACGTCAGCTAAAGAATACATTCAGGTAGAAACACCTAATGGACATGGAAGCTCTCCTGAAAGGGGTTATAATGTAGAATTACTGATGGAGTGGGATCAATTGTGCTCAATACAAGCTGTATTATGGTTATACTTATCGGATGGATATAGCAATATTATGTCTGAGGATGATTGGCCTCCATACTTTATAAGAGATCCACCTCTTAGGGTGAAGGCAAGAATGAAAGCATTTTTCTTTTTAGTACATTTAGTACATGAGGGTCTCAGGAAAAAAATGCATGTGAGTGGGCTTTAAAACACGCTCCTGCATCATAGAGAAATTAAGTGGGGTGGGATAAAGTACCACATGTGATTCTTCTACGGGTCGAGCCACAGGTGCAGGCTCAATGTCCATTAAGGACAAAAACAAAGCCCCACATAGGGGCCATCCTAGATCAATTGTAGTATCAGGGTGAGATTGTGCCTTGTCACTCAACCATGAACATTATTCTTTTTCCAGCAATGAAGCCAGACAATTCCCATAGAATAGTTCCAGGTTTCAAACATTTTAATGTACGCACACATACCTATGTGGTGCAGAACGCTCACAGTACTGGACGGATGACAAATTTAGTTAGGAAAAATACAAAATGACTTTAGGTATTTCAAATGGATTCTTTAGTGAAAATATAGCACCTGAATCACTGTATCTAACATTTTATTTAACCAGCAGAATCTTGTATGCTTATATGAGATCATCCCGAAGGTATAAGAATAGCCTTGAGCTCTTTGCGGCTCGAGTTATGGAGATCTTACAAAAAGATACTTATGTGTTGTCGTACATCAATGAAAAATAAATCATAGATAATTTAAAAGAGTACTTAAATAATGTGAACAGAATATGGATTTTCATAGAACACTATGGATATAAAATAAACTTCTGTAAATCTAAGATTGCATATCTTAATGTGTTCTTGAATTGTGCAGCGAGGGTCAGTGACTGTCCCAGCCTTTTTTCGGAAGTGTTCTATTTTACAGATTCCAAATATACTGAGAAAGTTGCAAGCCCTGATGGGGTTCTTGAACTTTAGAAGATCATACTTGCCACATTATGCTGAGAAAGCTAAGACCTTATGTGCATTGATGACTCCGACATTTTCTGAAAAGAATTGGAGGGACACACATACCTCCATCTTCAAGTCAAATTCACTGTCTCCTGAGATTATTTTGAAAATAAGCAAGAAAGTTTTGGCTCACCCAATATGGTTTTGTTTTGAAACTGCAGAGGCCAAAAAAGTGTCCCTGATAATCCCAAACTCAGATTCCTCGATTTTTTTTGTTTAAATCTATATTATTGTTTTTCAGATAGGCGTAGCATATACATTACTTATACAGCTTTATCAATGGCAGTATAATTCATACTGGCATCACAAATCATAGGAGTGCATATTGTACAATCTTTTATGCAGCATCATTCAGCTGGTTAATACAGTGCTGATTCGTATACAGTAGTTGTCATTGGTGAACGTTTGCAGATGCTATGTTTGCAACTCAGTTGCAGAACAGAGCTAAACAGTCCTACAACAAGGCAACAGCCTGCAACGTATACTTTGTGTATGGTTATCGATAAAAAATGCTTTCGTTATTGTCATTGACCACGCAGCTAGTCCCATTTCTCTGTCATGGTGCGCAGCATACATTTGCTAGTGGATGAGGCTAGGCTCCCCTGACGATAGCCCCCACTGGTGTATCAACCAGTTAAGAATAACTCAGCTAAAAAGGGTGTTCATTGGAGTTTTCCCCATCTACAAGAGGCACTGAGCAGTCCTCCTCCCTCACGGCACCACCCCTCCATGTTAGAGTCATTACGGCATGGGGTCGATGGTATGTTGGTGTTTAAGTTCGCCATTAGCCCATCTCAATGCAGGGCAATACGTTTTTTTTCTAAGGCCCAGATTATCTTCCCTGTGTAAGGCTGTGCTCGCTGCCTGTGCCCAATTGTTAAACAAGAGCAACCATTCCGTAGCATGTGGGGGTCAGGGGATCGGGGGGGAGGGGGGATCGGGGGATTTCTATTTGCGAGTAATTAGGCACTTGGCCAAGACCAGCCCTAAATCAATAAATCAGGATGTAACCTTATATTTCTTGCCTCTACTGTACCTCCCTAATATGCATACCTCCCATTTGGGTGCGAGAATTCTTTCCGTGCAATGCAACAACCTACCCATTACAGCCTGCCAGTAATGTGTGAGTCGAGGGCAGGCCCACCACATATGCCTTAAATCAGATTTATCAGCTGACCGCGAGGACAGGCGGTGTCAGTTAGATCAAAATAGCGATTTATTTTCTAGGGAGTGAGGTAGGCCCTATGTACAACATACAATTGAATCAGGCGAAATATGACGTTACGAGGGACTGTGATGGGGCTCTCCAATACTGCACCCCATTCCTTATTGGTGTAGGGACGAGTCAAGTCGGTCTCCCACTTACCACGTAGCTGCGTGAGGGGATGCGCTGTATGGGTGCGCAACAAACCCACCCAGCGAACGGATTAAGTGCTTGCTGTGCCCTAGTACATGTAGGTCTTGGATAGTTAAATGCGTAGGCAGTTCGTTTGCTATGTCCCCCAAGTTATGACTCAGAGCCTCTATGAGCGAAGCATGCAATAGAAACTGTCCCGGAGGAAGCCCGTCCTCCTCGATCAGAGTGCCATATGGCAGGAGTGTGCCAGCTCTGTAAAGATCACCTACTGTCTGAACGCCAGCTGCCTCCCAGTCCACAAGTTCCGCTCTAGTGGTGAATCTGTTACTCCATGGTGTACCGAGTATCACCAGCACTGGAGCATAGGGAATGGTGCTGTGTGAGATATATAAACACCGCCTGTAACAGCAATAAACAACCTGAAATAGCATAGGTTGTGGCAATGGGGGTCGGGCACATGGATGAAAAAGTTGCACTAGGTCAGTTAGGTTCCAGGCTGGTATCACTGTGGCCGTGTCAGATAATTGCAATGCAGCGAGCCAGCGTGTCACCCATTGCAGCTGTGCAGCTAAATAATAATGTTCAAAATTGGGCAGTGCAAGGCCACCGCACTCTGTTGGCTGGTATAATTTTTCAAGCGCCACACAGTAACATGATTTGTTCCAGATAAATTCCTGTATCACTCCTTCAAATGAACGGAAAAAGGAAGCATTAACGTATGAGGGCAAGTTTGCAAAATAATACAAAAGTCGGGGTAGTGCCACCATCTTAAGTAGCACCACACGGCCTGTCACTGATAATGGGAGCTTCCTCCAGAAGACCATCTGGGCCCACAGTGCACATCTCAAGTTACCCTCAAAAAGGTCAGTCGGGGAATGGTAGATCTGTATCCTCAAATAACGGAATACATCAGGCTGCCAGGTGAGTGGTATTGTGCCTATATAATGCTCGGGTCAGGTGTACTTGGATCAAACTGGAACGAACATGATTTGCACCAATTGACTCGTAGGCCAGATATGGAGGCAAATTGCCGGAGGATACCCACAACCTCAGCAAGGACAACAGTGACATCACGGAGATAAATGAGCAAATCGTCTGCATATAAAGAGACAGAGTGCATTCCATCCCCTAACGGTATACCCCAGTCAGTACCGCAAGCATGCAAGTGAGCCGCCAGCTGTTTCCACAGCTAGAGAAAAAAAACTGTGGCAATAGAGGACACCACTGTCTGGTGCCCTGTCCCGTAGAAATAGGTTCCGATATAAGCGATCCTGTCTTCACCCACGACAGCGGCAGTGTGTACACAACTTAATATATTTGAGAAATTGTGCTCCAAAGCCATAGCGAGTCAGCACCTCTAGCAAGTAGGACCACTCTAATGAATCAAACGCTCATTCCAGATACAGCACCCAGGACCCAGAGAGTGGCCACATCTCTGGGGCGTATTTCAGTACACAAAAAGATCTGTGCAGATTGAGAGAGGTGGTGCGGGAAGGAACAAAACCGTTTTGATCAGCATGTTTTAGTGAAGGTGTCAGCAAGGAGAGCCTATCTGTAAGTACCTTAGCCAAAATCTTGTAGTCGCTGGTGAGAAGGGCTAGCAGTCTATAAGAACTTAGGACTTCTGGGTCGCTAGCTGGCTTGGGTAGTGAAATTAAAAGCAGCTTGAGCAGAGAAGCCAGGAGACAGGATGTCTCTAGAGCTTCAACATACATAGCGTGCAGGCGGGGCACCAGCAATGGAGCATAAGTTTTACAGAACTCCACTGGCAAGCCATCTGGGCCCGGAGTCCGGCCTGTCGCCAGTGCCCATATTGCCTCACGTATCTCAATGGGAGTGATGGGCTCATCTAGTTCCTGCTTCTGCTCTGGTGTAAGTGTGGGTAGTGTCACAGTAGCCATAAAAAAGGAGACGTCATCCGGGGCCTCTAGTGTCTGCAAGTGATACAAAGATGTGTAATGGAGGGTCTATTCTGCTTGAATGTCACTCTGCGAGTGTAGGAGAGTACCACGGGCTGAGCATAGGCCACCAATAGGACCGCTGGGGCGATCCTGACGTATTGGCAAGGCAAGTTGGGAGCCTGCTCTATCCACCACAGCATGTGTTTTGGTCGAGTGAGCTGCATAGTTGTGGCAGCGTAACCTTTCTAATAGAGCTGCGTGTTCAGTGTGCACCTCTGTCAAGCAGAGTCTCCCAGTGGGAATGCCTACCTCTGCCTTTTCTAACCACAACAGTTTACGCTGTACACGTGTCGGTCTGTGTCTAGTATTTTGCGGATATTCCAAGTCAAGCCTAGACATGTACCGCATAACATAAGTATAAATGCGTCCCATTCCATTGAGCGTGTGTCAGTCGTATCAGTAGTATTATCAGAATAGCCTGTAATGTCTGTGTTCACTGATGCATGGAAAGGGGGGGTTTTCCAGTGCAGCAGGCTGAATCGACCAGGTTGGGATCAGGGGACGTATCCCAGACTATGCTAGCTGCACATATTGTGGGTTATGGTCTAGTGGGTACAACCCATATAGTCAGTGCCTGTGACGTGTTGTGTGACCTCCTGTGAGCCTACTAGTCTATCTATCCTGACATGTAGTGCTTGTGGTGCTGAGTAAAAAGAATATAAGGAAAAACCAGTGGGAAACAGCTGTCCACACCAGGAACGCTGCAACTTGAGCATCTCAGAGCAAGTCAGATGGGTTTCTTGTAGCAGCGGAATATGCACCTGGTGATGCTTCAGATAAAAGTAGATAGCATAAAATCGCACAGGAGTATGTCTGCCTCGCACATTCCAGGTCATTATTTTAAAATTCGACATTTAGCTGATCAGAATGGTGGGGGCTCCTGGGGGCAGTGTCAGGGAGCCACATGTATGCGCACTTGAGAGGATACGACAGAGACTAAACTGCTGCAATAGTAAAACAGAGCCATTGTTTGAGTGTAATCTGAGTATACAGAACAATTCTAAAAAACTCAACATCCCAGATACCAGAGGAGCAGAGCACCAACCGGGCTCCCGCGCAAGCCAGGGCTGAATGAACTTATGCCCACCAACTAATGCGTAAATGCAAGGGAGGAGAAAGCCGTTAGGAGCAACCCACTATGCACCTTATATTGAATATGGCAGTTGCCGGTATTAGTGCATGAACTACGTTGAGCATGCTTCGTCAGGGGAAGGTGGGGACCCATCCCAGGGGTGTCACTTGGGCGAATGGGAGATGTAATCAGTGGGAATTGTGTTAGTCCATCTGCTAGTCCGAGAATCAAGGAGGAAGCACACATAAGTTGAGAAGTTCAGCCTTCGGTACAACCATATTAAGTCTAATAATATTATTTGATGTCTGGGATGTCACCTCCGGCGGAGACACCGATTCTAGCTGGGAGGGCCATGTTGCAATTGAATTTTCATAGCTGTAGGAATGAAGCAACTTCATATCAGGGCTTCAGTATTGTGACATATCTGTAATTGCAGCAACTTGTTCCAACACTTGGCGGCTCTCTGCAATCATTTGCTCTTGGTTCGGTGCAGCCCCAGACACCGGGGTCTGTCTCGCCACAGCATGGTGTCTGTGGCGCCTGGACCGCATGCCCACAGCGGTCACCTCAGTGTCTGACATCGACTTCGAGCAGCATGGGGGCTGTATGTCTCCAACCATCCCCACATTTCCTCCGATGAATCAAAGAAGTGTGTAACTCCGTCTGCAATTACTCGGAGTGTGGTTGGGTAAAGCAGCGTGTATTTCAGATCTAATTCACGGAGTCTGCGTTTCACTGTGGTAAAAGTGCTTCTACATTTTTGGACTGCTGTGGTGTAGTCCTGGAAAAACAGGACCTGGGAGTTCCCCACCATCACCTCTGGGAGCTTTCTTCCTCCCGTAATATAGAGTCCCTATCACAGAAGTGTAACACCTTAAACATCATGGGCCTGGCATGGTAGCCAGGCGGCGGCCAACGCACTGGAACATGGTGGACGAGTTCGACAGTGAAATACAGAGAGAATGCCTGTGGGGGGCAATAGGTTGCGTTGACAGCCCTCAGTGTAAGTAACGGCATCCCATCCTTCTGACTTTTCTGGCAGCCCCACTATTCGCATATTATTCCTCCTTGATCTCCCCTCTGCATCTTCAGCTCTCTGTTCCAACGTGCGTATCCGGTCTGTCAGCATCTTCAGCGAGGAATCCATGTTCCACGACGCAGGCTGGTGTTCATCCACGATTCGCTCGTAGACGTCACCTTGTCTGCGATCTTGCGGTGATCTGCTCTCAGCAGCATCAGGTCAGTGAAAAACACTATCTATCCTGGATTCCAAGGAGCCTCTGGAGTTTTCTATAGCAGTCAGTAGGGCATCAAATTTAATTTCCATGGCTGCTGATAAGCCTGGGGTACCGGAACTCGAGGCCTCCCCATCTGATGCGTTGTGTGCCCTGCAGCTATGCACAGGGGCACCCTGGGTCATCGACCGCAACCAACCCATGTAAAATGGTGTGGGGTCGTAATGACACCTTTAGCAAGGTCCTGTGATGTATGTGGCTGGCCAGAACGAGGAAAGTGACAGGTACTGCGATGACCAGTTGTGCAGGCCACAGCGGGGTATGGCGATTAAGCTGCTCGTATGTTGTACATGGCAACCACTGTCTGGTGGTTGTGGCTAAACGACTGTGTGTAGGGGAAGTCAGAACCTCATTAGGACCAAACAGGCTGACAAAGTAACAAGGACCCCCCCGTCCCGCGACATCCAGTACATGTCTCATCAACGGTTTTAGACAGGGTTCAAACATATCAGACCCAACAAGGAAACAGATAACAACATGCAAGTGACATGGATTTAATGCTGGCTGTTAAGTCGCTAATGCAGAGACGCCTAGGCCCAAAATGCCCCCTGGACCCTATCGCTGCTCCACGCCCTGTCACAGCAGTGCACAATTATTGTTTAAATACCAGTGTCAGCAAGAACCACCATCAGGCATCAGTGACCCACATGCTCACAACAAGACAGTTCCGATGGGCACTGTATGTGAGACAAACCTGTGGCTACGCATCTACCCAAGCCATCCATAGCTCACAGTCAGGCCAACAAGTACTGCAGGGCCTGTGCCCTGGCATTACCCCCGGGCCCTGCAGCAGACACACCAATGCGAGGGGCACAGTTTACCTGTGGCTTCGTGCCCAGGCCTTATATAGCGTATCCTCGCTGCGCTCCGGAACCCCAGTATGCCTCCCCTGCACATAGGCATGTGCTGCCAACAGTTCTGTCCAGACCCATGCCAGCCCCTGCTCCACCTGTACTGTGCGTGGTTCAAACTGCAGGGGCACCAGCGGGGACCGCTGCTCCCATGTACCGTGGCTGTGGTGCAGGTGAGCCCCAGATGTCTCCGCCGCAAGGCCTGGGTCTGACACTACCCCCAGCCCCTCATTAGCACTCTTGTCAAGCTGCGTGT
The DNA here is from genome assembly GCA_963921515.1 of Calotriton arnoldi. Classification (NCBI taxonomy): domain Eukaryota; kingdom Metazoa; phylum Chordata; class Amphibia; order Caudata; family Salamandridae; genus Calotriton; species Calotriton arnoldi. The sequence continues at coordinate 43,262 of CAWUFW010023687.1, read as the reverse complement.
GCCCTAGGCTGCCCCGCAGCGCGGCACCCACCAGGTCAGGTATCTGGCTCTCCAGGCTGGCCTAGGCCCAATTCGGCCCCTCTACCACACACACAGTCATTGCCTCAGGCCTACAGCACAGGATGCCGCGTCCTCACCTTTCGCTCCGATGCGGATACAGCAAACCGGAGCTCCAGCAAGCAACAGCGGGGCACCCTCGGAGGAGGCATCACTCTTCCCCAGCCGCCACCAGCACCGGTCCTCCGGCATCCCACACCCATCTCCACTGCACTCCAGTCCCAGGCACCCACAGCAGCGCAGCACAGCGCAGCGATTTCTGCTCCAGCAGGCAAGTTGCCAGTGGGGGGTCCCCGACTATAGTGTCCCAGGCCATCACCCGCAGACTAGCCCCATCTGTGACACGAGGGCATAGCCCGCAGTCTGCAGTGATTTCACAGTCACCTCCCGACGTGCAGATTATAGATTAGGGTGTCTGCACGGGGCCGGTCATATTCGGATGGCAGCAGAGATAAATGCCGGATAATGGGGTATGAATGCAGAGCCTCATTTGAGTGTGTCCGCCATCTCAGCCCTGTTGGTCACATCCCCCGACTCTGAGATTCCTCAATAGTAAACATTTGGCGCAATTGAAGTCAGCCGTTAAAAAGCAATGCCATCACTTTACTGTATGGTATTTGTGGAGCATAATGAATATTGAGCTCTTTCTGATTCAGATGTATGAAGTATTCAAATGTGTGGATAACTCTCCTCAACTATAATACTATATAAATCCTTTTTAAGTCTTGCATACCCCCAGCTTTAGCTGTCTGGTATGACCTCATTCCACCACACACATAGAGACACAGAGGCACAAACATGCATGCATGAATGTAAAAGGGCTTTTAGATAACCCCTGTCAGTCATTGATTGCTTTTGTACTTCTAGCTTTAAACATTAGCTCACAGGATTGTCCTTCAGCCTTGGTGTCAGTTTACTACTGTATTTCACAGATGTGAACTACTTGAAAAAGTAACTCACATTTGCAAAATACGTTCACATGCTTTATTTTTTCTAAGTGCCTTTAGCTCCCAAATGGTAGTAACCTGGGCCCAAAATCCCCTCCCTCTGCCCTAATCACTCCATTCAACTCCGGCCATTCCCATCCCGTGGGTTTATTTTGTTTTTTGTGTTTTTTTGTACTATGGGGTCGATTCCGATTCGGGCCAAAAAAAGCACCGACCGACTCGGATCCGGAAAAAATACCGACCGACACGTACCCGTGGCGCACGACACGCCAAGTACGATGCAAGGCGCGAAAAATCCGACCGACACGTACCGAAACAAAGTCGACCGACCGAGCCGCACGGAAAGCAGCAATCCGGCCGGAAAAACACGCAAATCCAACCGACCGACACGCACCCGGAACAAATCCGACCGAAACGTACACGCGAACTCCAAACCGCAAAGTACGATGCAAGGCGCGAAAACCACGACCGAGTCGGACGGAGGACAAGCCGTACGACCGACACGCATACAAAACCGAGCCGAAGCAACACAATACACCGCGACCGACGCGTACGCAGCATAGAAAACTGCACAAACACAGCGTGAACGAAACGGAGAACACCGTACGAGACCAATGCAGGGTCCGACTCGGTCACAAGAACGTTTCCAACATACACAAACAGCACAAAGGAAAAATCACCCAAAAAAGGCCAAACAAGCAATTACCAAGCCAATAAATACTGGGGGGTGGGGACAGAGAACAAAGACACACCCACAACTCCACCTATATAAAGGACACAAATCACTACCATGAGCCTTTGCAAATGCCATTCCACTGCCAGCACCCAAGAGAAAGCAACCACACACCCACAGCTCATCCCTCACACAAGCCACACACCATCAGCACACCAACAAATACCTACCTCACATACACCCAGCAAAACACACACTCACTCACCCTCACCTGCACACCAACACACACATCACCCACCATCACCACCCATCACCATGCCCCCCACGAAGAATCCCAAGTTCCTAGATAGTGAATTGGAAGTCATGGTAGACGAGATCCTCAGGGTGGAGCCACAGCTGTTTGGCACACTGGTCCAACAGACCCCCATGTCGCAGAAAACCAAGATGTGGGAGAGGATCATCAACAGGGTGAACGCCCAATCACCATGTCGGCGCACAAAGACCGACATCCAGAACAGGTGGTATGACGTGCGCAGGAGGGTACGGAAAATGCTGACGAAAGACTACATCAACAGCCAACACACCGGCAGTGGCCCTCCTGCCAAGCCAATATACCTCAGGCCCTGGGAGGAGAAGGTGCGGGCCATCCTTCCGCCAGTGAGCGTATATGGACTAGAGGACATCCCAGAGCCTGGTGAGTACACAACAAATGTACACAATATACTGCCACAAAACACACACATCACTGTCAAGGGGAGAGTCAAACCATGCACTCATAGCAATTACACAGCAACCAGAACAGAATCATCCCAAAATGTGTATGTCAGTCAGATAAACACAACACATGCCATCAAAAAAGTCACATCCAACTGTGCCAACACATGTACAAACACAACCACAACTACAGCTAGGCAGTGGCACAAATAGAACTAACAAACACATCCACACATGTAGCCACCACAACAACACCAACACACAGTGAAGACCACTCAAAGGAAGGAATTCTGTGTATGCTGGCCAAGTCAGTGTAGCCAATAGCATCATGGGAGTCGCAGTCACACATATTGCCCCCCACAACTGGCCCATCAACACCACCATGAACCATGCGCACATCACAGGGAGTGGAGAAGGACTCACAAGATGGCTGACACTGGCTACTGCTGTGGGGAGCACAAGGCCCTGCTGGCAACTGTGCACCAACAAACAGCAGGACACCACTGACTGACATCCTGAGAGACAACTTACACTCCCTGCAATGCAAGCACGTTCCATGGTGGGATATCTGGCTGGCTGGGTGGGAAGGGGGACTTGCAGCACTGACCATAGTCACCAGCACCTCCCCTCACACACCCCCAACACAAACTCCACAGTACCCACCTGGTAGAATGCAATGCCCTCCATCCTAACACAAGATCCCACAAAAAACCACCACCCTGGGTTATGTTGTGTGAAGCACAGGGACACTCTTGGGACTCTTAGCCAAACAACTGCCAGGACAACACTCCCAGCCATCCTGTCAGCACAGCCAGCCCACCCCACAGGAAGCAGAGTCAAAGGAAGGAAGCATGGGCATGCTGGGAAGGGGGAGGAGGCAATGGCATGATGGGAGTCGTAGTCACAGACATAGCTCACCCCCACAACTGTCCCATCAACACCACCCTGAACCATGCACACATCACAGGGAGTGGAGAAGGACTCACAAGATGGCTGACACTGGCTACTGCTGTGGGGAGCACAAGGCCCTGCTGGCAACTGTGCACCAACAAACAGCAGGACACCACTGACTGACATCCTGAGAGACAACTTACACTCCCTGCAATGCAAGCACGTTCCATGGTGGGATATCTGGCTGGCTGGGTGGGAAGGGGGACTTGCAGCACTGACCATAGTCACAAGCACCTCCCCTCACACACCCCCCAACACAAACTCCACAGTACCCACCTGGTAGAATGCAATGCCCTCCATCCTAACACAAGATCCCACAAAGAACCACCACCCTGGGTTATGTTGTGTGAAGCACAGGGACACTCTTGGGACTCTTAGCCAAACAACTGCCAGGACAACACTCCCAGCCATCCTGTCAGCACAGCCAGCCCACCCCACAGGGAAGCAGAGTCAAAAGGAAGGAAGCATGGGCATGCTGGGAAGGGGGAGGAGGCAATGGCATGATGGGAGTCGTAGTCACAGACATAGCTCACCCCCACAACTGTCCCATCAACACCACCCTGAACCATGCACACATCACAGGGAGTGGAGAAGGACTCACAAGATGGCTGACACTGGCTACTGCTGTGGGGAGCACAAGGCCCTGCTGGCAACTGTGCACCAACAAACAGCAGGACACCACTGACTGACATCCTGAGAGACAACTTCCACTCCCTGCAATGCAAGCACTGTCCATGGTGGGATAACTGACTGGCTGGCTGGGTGGGAAGGAGGGCCGGCTGTCAACCAAACACAACCAATGCAGACCATGTTCACACCCCAGAAAATACATAGAAATGCCCAAATAATGCAGGACAATGTGCCACACCAATATCAACCCCTGACTGTGACGACTTAGGACAATGCAATGTACAGGCCCGCACCCAGAGGCACAGTCACAACTGTCATGTGTGTCAACCATTGATGCCTGCAGAAACATGACATACATTGTTTGTGTCTCCCAAAAACAGGTGATGATGGGGACACAGCAGCAGACGCTGAGGAGTCCCAGTCCCAGGCTCAAGAGGATGCCGAGCTCACTGGCGTCGTACAGCCTCTGTCCTCCTCGGACGATGAAGAACAACCTGGCACATCCGGTGCAAGTCAACATGCAGCACCAGCAGGACCACCAGCTGCAGCACCAGCAGGACCACCAGCTGCACCCCTGCACCCACCCCTACAACGACTGTCACCACGAATACCATCCCTGCCGACATGGACAGAATAAGGAGCAACACCAGCACAGTGACCCTGGACCAACCTGGGGCCATGGACACCACCACCACCACCAACCCCCAAGGCGGACCAGGGTTATCTGTGCGTGCCACTGCACACACTGCACATGTCAGCAGGGGTGGTGGGAGGGGTGGGAGACAGAGGTCGCTGCTTGCAGATGTTGCTGGTGTGCATGATGACCCACAACTGGTACGCATAGCTGATGCGTACCAGTCCAGCACCGGAGAGCTCAGCCAGGTAGTGGGGCTCCTCAGAGACATTAAACAGCAGCAGGCTGCCCATCATGCCCGCTTGGACTCCCACATGTCCCACGTGGAGTCACACATGTCCCGTGTGGACTCACACATGTCCCGCGTGGAGTCCAAGTGGGATGCACTGCATGAGATGACGGCGGTGCACAGGGACATTTTACAATGCCTCCGCCAGATGAACAGCAACCAGTCCACACCTCCCTGTGTGCCAACAACATCTGGTGCCGAACAAACTGCAACTGCCACAGGGAGGGAGGAGGACTCTGGCGGAGAGTCCCCTGCACCGCAGCAGCCTGCACTTGAGGGCCCCCCAAGAAGAGGGGTCGTCCGAGGAGGGAAAAGTGAGAGTCCGATGGCCAAGCGCAACTCCCAGGAAGCCTGAACCTGTTCTGGATGTTCGCCTTTGTGCACAGACTGTTCACCCTGTTGACGGCAACACTACTCCCACACATTGCATGGGGAGTACAAGTTGGACCAATGTGTCAGACAACTGTGGCCCCGATACTGGGGATCCTGTCTACCCGGACTTTCAATTCACCTAGGAACTTGGGATTGCAAGATTCATGTACAGCACAACCCATCCTATGCACTATTAACACAAATGTATCACAATAAACACACTAATACACCATACTTGCCTCTGTCGTGATTCCAACGTGGGTGCTGTTATGGGGATGATGAACTGCAAAATTACACTGTGTATGCGAACTGCAACAGCAAGGACAACACAGGCATGTGAGTACAGGCAACGTGACACACATGAGGGAGACACACCACCAGGGCTACACGACACATACACACCTAGGCCATCTGACTCATTGCCTACACTGATGTTGCCAGGGAAGACGGTGCAATGCACAGACACCACACCCATTCCCAGTTGTAGTCAAGTAGCCCACAGGTGCAGTAAGCAAATGGCAGTCAAATGTGTGACCACAGACAACGCACATCACAAAGTGAAGCACAGGTTTATTACACAGTTGCAACATGCCGTAACCACTACAGATGCAAGGTAACCCCACCTGGCAGCGGGCACACAGTCAACAACTGTAGACGGAAGGAAGTCCATGGGTGTGGCGCACATCACCTGTAGGGACACAACAGCTACCAGCCTGGATGTGCAATCACGTCGTCGGTGGACACAGTTGACCAAACGAATCTGAAAGTACCCTGTGAAGGACAGAAATGACACACAGTCAAAAGCAATGGAGTACAGGACAGAATAGCAAAACTCATGCACAATACATGTTACAAGATACCCACCCAGAACCAAGTTAGCATGTCAACACTGTTGGGGAGTACAGCCCACCTGTCACCACACATCGCAACACACATCCAGTCAAGTGGCCCATGGACACACTCCAACAGCACCAGAGCACCACCCACACATCATGCCAACTCACATCATTGACATGACACCTCAGGATACTCACATTCAGCTAAAGAAGTTGGTGATGAGCTGTGTGCGGACATCACCATCACCATCATCATCATCATCGTCACTGGCATCGTGGTCCAGGCCAGGATCCTCCACAGGTGGCGGATGTTGGTCATTGTCATCCTGGATGAGAGGCAACTCCTTCCGCACTGCCAGGTTGTGGAGCATGCAGCAGACGATGATAATCTTGCACACTTTCGCAGGGGCATATGGGAGGGACCCTCCGGTCTTGTCCAGGCAGCGGAAGCGGCTCTTCAGGAGACCAAAGGTCCGCTCAATCACTCTCCTGGTCCGACCATGTGCCTCATTGTAGCGCATCTGGGCAGGTGTCACAGGGTTCCTGAGGGGTGTCAGCAACCACGGCATGTTGGGGTATCCCGAGTCACCTACGGCCAGACAAGTGCACATTAGCTGACTTGGAAAAGTGGGCGGAATACTACAGGTCAGATCACACACAATGGCACAAAGTCAGTACACACCGACAAGCCAGGCACGCTGGTTCTGCATCTGTGCCATCATCCTGGGGATGCGACTACTCCTCATCACAAAGGCATCGTGTGCTGAACCAGGGAAACGGGCACACACGTGTGTGATGGTCATGTCTGCAAGACACACCACCAGTGCATTGACCGAGTGGTAGTGCTTGCGGTTCCTGTAGGCCTGCTCCTGGGCCTGTGGTGGTACCAAAGCCACATGTGTCCCATCAATGGAGCCAATTACATGCAGCATCCTCCCCAGGGCATAAAAGTCACTCTTCACGTCAGTGAGTCGTCGCAGTCTAGGGAAATAGATGTACCGGTTCAGGAAGAGCAACATTGCCGCCAAAACATCGCGGAGCACACGGCTGAACATGGTCTGTGACATCCCACCAGCAGTCGCCACAGTATATTGGAAGGTATCAGTGGCAAAGAAGTGTAGGGCTGCCATCACCTTCACCTTGGGGGTCAGCGCTGTAGGATACGGCCGGCCAGGCTGCAAATGTGGGGACAACTGCACTGCCAAATCCTCAATCAGCTGCCTGGTGAAGCGGTACCGTCGGATGCTGTCCCGTTCCACCATCGTTGCCAGGTCTGGGAATGGCCGATGGACAGCAGGAGCCCTGCAGTGCAGAGGAGAAGTAAGCAAGATTGTCAGTCACCCCACATATGCGGCATTGAACACACTCAAGATCCCAACATACATCATTATGAGGCACAACTACATGAAGTGTGCAGTACCGGAAGGACATGTATGGTACATACATGGCCAACATCTGTCAACACGGTCCAACAGGTGGCATCAATTTGTCCCAGGTTGGCCCATTGGATATCATGAGGCCGTGTCACAGTTCCCATCTCCTGCTGCTGTGTCACAATAACCCCCCACAGTGACATGTGAGGACAGATGTGCCCCAGGCACCACAGCTCAACGACAGGTACATTCCCAGGGACCCTGTAATGCCACATGGACACTGGCATTACATGTAGTATCATGTATACACCACAGCAAAACAACCATGACCCCCACAGGTAGTGGCCCCACTTGCCACGGCAGGACAGACATGGACCTCTGTGACACACACGCACAACATCAGAGTCCATGCACACACAACGTGGATGTGGAGACTGTCTCCCATTGTGCACATGAAATCAGAGACATTGTAAACACTACATGCACAAAGACTGTGGAGGACCATCACTATTGTGCCACTGGGACACCCTGGCTCAAACATACCGTCCCACATGGGACTCACGGGGTATGTGACATGACATACACATACACCACTGTGAAATGTGACCATGGTACATGCACAGATATGAACAGTTGCACATCACAGTGGTCACGTACACGTAACACCCAGGATCCTGTCCCCATGAACACGTGCACAGCCTGGGGGTGGCTGCCCACAGGTGACACCCACAGGACAACATGTACACCAACATACACACAATAGGAAATGCAGCCTTACATGCCTTATGATAAGGTTTGGACAGGCTGTCGTGATGTAGGTGTGCCCCTCACTCCCTGGGAGCTATCTGTGGCTGGCATATGTCCATCTGAGACCGGCATGCTGACATATGCCAGTCACATGTACAGTGATGCGTTGTACCGCAATGGACCGATCGGTGCCTCCGGCCGGCCCATTGCTTTCAATGTGTGCGGGTACGCGTTGTACCCCTGTGCGCGTTGTACCACAATGGACCGATCGGTGCGCACCCATTGACAATGGGCTTGCCTGGCAACGGACGCGTTTTCGAATTTCGAACGAGTCGGTTGCTGGAAAATCAGTTGGTCACCCACAACAATGTTGCAAAATCATGTATGTCATGAAGTTGAAGATTTGAAGGATGCTGTGGGCGTGTTTTGGTGCTGCTATTCCATGGATTGGCCAGATTCAGAAGATGCAAACGACTTGGACCTATCACTTTGGACACAAGGGACAGTATCTGCCTCTCCAGCACATATATATTGCTGGCTGTTCCCCTGAGAGCCCACTTGCCTGCACTACATGCTCCAAGACGACATCTGCCACTGCACTGCTGCTGTCTCTGCCCCTCTGGACCCTGCAATGGCACGTACTGTGGAGAGAGCCCCAGCCTTCAGCCTTGAAGAGAACCAGGCCCTGCTGGACAGCCTACTTCCACAGTACAGCAAGCTGTATGGGACACCAGGGGAGCAGGTGAGTGTTCTGTGCACTGCCTTTCTGAATGTGCATTTTGTGTGACTAGCAAGGCTGAGAGTCTGCACGCCACTGGCTAGCAGGCTCACTGAGTAGTTGTCACCCCCCATAGTGTGTAGTGACTTGCACTGGACAGGTATGGTGCAGTGACAGTGCATTTGAACATGGTTTTACTTCCCATGCAATGATACCATGTAGTGACGTCTGGCAAACTGTCCATGGTCAGCTTTGCACTGCCTGTGTACATCATGTGCCCCTGTGATTGAGACATGTATATACAACTGTGTCATGCACGGATATGTTGCATGTGTGGTAATGGCCTTTTCACTTTGTCATCCTGACAGGTTAATGCCCATCGGAAGCAGGAAATCTGGAAGGACATCGTCCGGGCTGTCCGGTCCGTGGGGGTCTACAAGCGCCGGATCCGCAACTGCCAGAAGAGGTGGCAGGACCTTCGGGCTGGACCCGGAGGATTGCACGGGTCCAGCTGAAGCTGTCGCCTCCTCGCAGGAGGGGCGGAACACGGACCCTGACCCCCACATGCTCCAGATCCTGGCGGTGGTCTTTCCAGACCTGGATGGGCAGCTGAAGGCCAGACAGCAGCAAGGAGGGGGTGAGTCAAAGACTGCACTGTGAACTCTGTATTACATGCTTTGTGCCCTCCTCTGGCCTGGTTCAACTGCCACAGTGCAGCAGTCATGTTGTCCAGGAGCCATGTCCCTCTATTGTGCACTGCCCACTGCTCATCTGATACCCAGGTGTGGCCCTTACAGTCAGGGAATTGTGTCACTTGGGACTGTGTCCTTGCAGTTTGCTTCACTAAAGGTGGGGGACAGCATCTGTTTCCCTAACTCTGTTGTGGGCATCATGGGTGGGTCCATTGTTCACACAACGCCTGGGTTTGGACATGTGATCTGCGTGTTGCTTTGATATGCGGTCCACTTGCTGAGCTGAGCCACCACATGTGCCTGGGGTATGTGGCACACGCCCATGCAGCGGGTGGGAACAATGTTTGTGCCCCAGGAGTGTGCAGATTACGTGTGTCACACATACATAGCCAGCTATCCACTGTCCAGGGCACATCCCTCATTCATGTGGAGCAGGACAGTCATGCCTACTCCAGGCCATGCAATGCACTCTGTACTCCCACTCCCGTGTATCAGCTGACACATTGTGCACAGTGATTTGACCCCTCCGGTGTCTGCCTCTGTGTCAGTGTGCTGTGGATTAGTTGCCAGGACTGCTGGGGTGTTTCTTGGTAGGGGCTCAGCATGCCCCTGGAGATGTGACCATAGGAGACTATACTTGTGTGTCACATAGGTGTTTGATCAGCTGCCCGTGCAGACTGGGGTATGCGAATGTGATGTTCAGGCAGCTGTTCCCCATTCACAGCAAATTGTGAGGGGCTCAGGTTCAGAGGGTAGTGTCACAGGTCTCCCATATGTCCAATAGGTGTGACCTGGACAGATGAGGGTTGAGATGATGTGTTGTGTGGGGGATGTACATGTGCACTTGTGCAGCTCCAGGACTTGCATTCCCCATGACCTACTATTGTGACACAGTGCATAGTGTTGTTGTCTGGCTGCCAAGTCATACATCACTGAGACAGTGATGTATGACTTAGCAGTCATGCCTCTGCCATGGCATGTGTCAACTTATTTGTGGTCCTGCAGGGGAGTGACATGTGCTACATGCACACCATAGTGGCGCTGGCTATCAGGACATGGGTGCATCATGGTGTCTGTCACTGGTATGCATCACATGCATTTCCTATTTGACTCTGGGCATCAATTTCATCCGGAAACCTGTACTGACTCAGTGGCAAGAGCTGTGATGTGTCCACACCGTGTCCTCTGCACTGTCCAGCTACTGTGTACTTGGTGCATGTGTCCACACTGGGGTGTTGCAATCCAACAGACACCAGACAGATGGGTGCAAGGCCATGTGGGATGTGAGTGCCATGCTTGGCATCAGACTGACAATTGGCTTCTCCTGTTCAGTTAGGGCACTTTTAGCAATGTACAACTAATGATGCCAGGGCTTGCTCTGTGATGTGCTGTGCTCACAGTGGTGTGTGCGTTTGGTGCAGGTGACTGATGTCTGTCTGTTTCCCCATTGTTTGCAGATACATCCACGGAAGGGGACAGCTCCACGGACTAGGAGGAGCCAGAGAGCCAGACTGGGTCAGCAGCCGAGGAGTGGTCGGAGGGACCCAGTGGCATGGAGGGCGAGGGGAGCCACACCGAGGAATCCTCAGCACCATCCACCTCAGCTGAGGACCAGAGCAACTCGGAGGATGACTCCCTTGTGGAGGCGGGTGTCAGCAGCCACCACACCCCAGCTAGTGTTGCTGTCCCCGCCACCACCAGCACCACCACCGCCCTCCCATCGGCTCCCATTCCCAAGGTCCGTGGAGGCTCCCATGTTCGGGAGCGTGTCTCCTTTGGCCCAGGCACCGCACCCCCTGCCCCTGTGTCCCCTGCTGCCCTGAGTGAGGAGTCTGTGTACCTCCTTCGCCAGCTCCATGTAGGGCAGACAGCCATGCTGAGTGTCCTCCATGCGCACACCGCACTGTTGACTCAGCTGGTGTCGTTCATGGAGGGCATCTCATCGGGCATGTCTGACCTACAGAGGGGCAACAGGTCCATGGACTCCTCCCTGACGGCAGCAGTGTCCCTCCTCAGACAGTCCCTCACCCCTCCTGCCTCTGCTCCATCCACACTCCCCAGCACCTTGCCTGTCCCAAGTACACACACACCGGCACAGGCACACACCAGCACACACACATCCAGCACACAGACACACACGCCACAAACTAAATGCACACGCACGCACAGTCAGGGGACTGAAACCAGACTCACAGGGGATGGGGCCCTGGTACACACACACGCATCCACGGGCACTGCACAGTCCTCAGTTGCCTCTCCCACCAAAGCACCCTCCCTTGCCTCACCTGCAACCCCAAAGACCCAGCGCCTCTTCCTCAGTGACCTCGGCCTCTTCCCCTCCGATCCAGCTGCCCCAGCATCCAGGGGGAAGAGGAAGCCCCCCACACGGAGCAGAGTGCCCCTCGCCCCCGGACACCCTCCCCCAGGCGCAGACAGACTGAGGCCCCCACCCGCAATTCCCCCGGAGTGGTAAGAGCAAGACCCCGCCGCCGCCCTGCAGCTCAAGCACCAGGTCACCTTCCTCCATCCCTCAGGCCCCCACTCCACAGGTGCCCCCACCACACCCTGCCCCAGGTTCCCCCACCCACAGATATACCATCCCCAAGAGGCTCCGGCCTTCTCCCCCTGCCACTTGCTCTCCCGGCACCACACCCCCGCTGCGCTTGTCTGTGCCACTGATGTGGTGAGGGTGTCCTCCCCCTCTGTCCAGCCCACCTTGCCTGTTCCCCATTCTCCTCCCCTGGTGGTAGGCACTGCAGTGGAGTCCACTACCACCCTGTCTGACTTGGGCACTGCAGTGGCGGACCTGTCCACTCCATCTTCAGGGTCCACTGCAGTCGTGCCGGCACCCACAACATCTGAGCCATGCCCCCCAGTTGTGCCGGCACACACCATGTCAGACACCTCCACTGCAGTTGTCAGTGGCTCTCCAGCACCCACCACCCCTTCCCTGCTTCCTCCTGGTGAGCCCTGATCCTGTCCCTGCGGTGCCTGGCCTACCCCCCGGTTGCCCCTCCTAGTGGATTGTCCCTGGTTTTGTGCAGGCATGTGTAGGGTGGCATCTGCCACTGTCACCCACTTGTGACTTTGTTGATGGACTGGCCATTGGCCTTTGTTTATGTTCTACCGGACTTCTACTTTTAATGCCACATATGCTGAATAAAGCAACTTTCTGTTCTCTAGTGCTTTTGCTTCTGATGTACATGATGTTGATGATGCTAACAATGCCCTTGCTGCAGTGATGGTGATATTTGGTCTCATGATAATGAAGTGTTACTGTGCAGGAACCCATGTGGTCCAGGGGTTATGTGTCCTATCCTGTGGTGTATCCATGTCATCCATAGCAGCATCTGAGGGTGTCATGTGTTCAGTATTTGGCAATGAGATTTCCTACTTAGATTGGCAACTTCACATCTGTGGCTTCCACCCCTGCACATCTGTTGTGCCTGCCATTGTTCTATTCGTCTACTTCCCTGACCGTGTGGCCATCTCCAGTGAACATGCAGGTTTGGGCATCAATGGGGAAGGACTCATCTGTGTTGTCAGTGCAACATTGCTATACAAGTGTGTTGGATCTGTGCTGATGATTCCGTTGGCACTTCCATGACCAGGCTGATGGGACGGGAGCCCTCATTTGGTGCTAATTGTTGATTGTGTGTCCCATTGCTGCCATGGTATGGTATCTGTTCGCCTCACATCTGCAGTCTCCACAGGGTATCTGCATGTGTGTGCCCATTGGTGCAAATATGTGGGTCTGCATTCGGATGGTCACTTCTGTCATTGTGTCATTGATGATTGTTGACGGTGTCAGCCCCCATGGGTGTTGTTTGTCTGCACATGGCCAAAGTTATGTCTTATTTGCACTGCAGGATTTGGCTCCCCCAATTTATGTTGCAATGGGACACATACACTACTTTGCCACTGATGTGTTTGTTGTTCTGTGACCAGGAATCATCCATGCAGTTTGGCAGTTGCACCTCTTACTTTGTCAACACTTGCCTTTTGGTCACTGTGATGATGGGGGTTTGGACCCCATTGCCACAATGTTCAAAATGTGCTGCAGCTATGGACCCCACACTTGCCTTTTGGTCACTGTGATGATGGGGGTTTGGATCCCATTGCCACAATGTTCAAGATGTGCTGCAGCTATGGACCCCACACTTGCCTTTTGGTCACTGTGATGATGGGGGTTTGGACCCCATTGCCACAATGTTCAAAATGTGCTGCAGCTATGGACCCCACACTTGCCTTTTGGTCACTGTGATGATGGGGGTTTGGACCCCATTGCCACAATGGTCATGGCCTGCTTGCGTTGTGTGTGCCACACACATATTTGTGTGGCACATGTGCTAGGGGTCACATTGTATGTTAGAAGTCATGTTCGGTGTTGTAGGCATTTGACACAGTCTACACACGCTTGTCATGGTGTTGGGGGATGTCTTCTTCTTGCATTCCCTAGGTTGTGGTGTGCTGGTTGTGTCATGCATTGTCCATCCTATGGGTGGGGGTGGTAGTGGGGGTAGGCATCCAGCCCCCCCTGGGTGAGGGTGGTAGTAGTGGTAGGCATCCTGCCCCCCCTGGGTGAGGGTGGTACTAGTGGTAGGCATCCTGCCCCCTGGGTGAGGGTGGTAGTAGTGGTAAGCATCCTGCCCCCTGGCTAAGGGTGGTAGTAGTGGTAGGCATCCTGCCCCCCTGGGTGAGGGTGGTAGTAGTGGTAGGCATCCTGCCCCCCTGGGTGAGGGTGGTACTAGTGGTAGGCATCCTGCCCCCTGGGTGAGGGTGGTAGTAGTGGTAAGCATCCTGCCCCCTGGCTAAGGGTGGTAGTAGTGGTGGGCATCCTGCCCCCCTGGGTGAGGGTGGTACTGGTGGTAGGCATCCTGCCCCCCTGGGTGAGGGTGGTAGTAGTGGTGGGCATCCTGCCCCCTGGCTAAGGGTGGTAGTAGTGGTAGGCATCCTGCCCCCCTGGCTGAGGGTGGTAGTGGTGGGCATCCTGCCCCCCTGGGTGAGGGTGGTAGTAGTGGTAGGCATCCTGCCCCCCTGGCTGAGGGTGATAGTAGTGGTAGGCATCCTGCCCCCCTGGGTGAGGGTGGTACTAGTGGTAGGCATCCTGCCCCCCTGGGTGAGGGTGGTAGTAGTGGTAAGCATCCTGCCCCCTGGCTAAGGGTGGTAGTAGTGGTAAGCATCCTGCCCCCTGGCTAAGGGTGGTAGTAGTGGTAGGCATCCTGCCCCCCTGGGTGAGGGTGGTACTAGTGGTAGGCATCCTGCCCCCCTGGGTGAGGGTGGTAGTAGTGGTAAGCATCCTGCCCCCTGGCTAAGGGTGGTAGTAGTGGTGGGCATCCTGCCCCCCTGGGTGAGGGTGGTACTGGTGGTAGGCATCCTGCCCCCCTGGGTGAGGGTGGTAGTAGTGGTGGGCATCCTGCCCCCTGGCTAAGGGTGGTAGTAGTGGTAGGCATCCTGCCCCCTGGCTGAGGGTGGTAGTAGTGGTGGGCATCCTGCCCCCCTGGGTGAGGGTGGTAGTAGTGGTAGGCATCCTGCCCCCCTAGCTGAGGGTGGTAGTAGTGGTGGGCATCCTGCCCCCCTGGCTGAGGGTGGTAGTAGTGGTAAGCATCCTGCGCCCCCTGGGTGAGGGTGGTAGTAGTGGTAGGCATCCTGCCCCCCCTGGGTGAGGGTGGTAGTAGTGGTAGGTAGGCATCCTGCCCCCCCTGGGTGAGGGTGGTAGTAGTGGTAAGCATCCTGCCCCCCTGGCTAAGGGTGGTAGTAGTGGTGGGCATCCTGCCCCCCTGGGTGAGGGTGGTACTGGTGGTAGGCATCCTGCCCCCTGGGTGAGGGTGGTAGTAGTGGTGGGCATCCTGCCCCCTGGCTAAGGGTGGTAGTAGTGGTAGGCATCCTGCCCCCTGGCTGAGGGTGGTAGTAGTGGTGGGCATCCTGCCCCCCTGGGTGAGGGTGGTAGTAGTGGTAGGCATCCTGCCCCCCTGGGTGAGGGTGGTAGTAGTGGTAGGCATCCTGCCCCCCTGGGTGAGGCTGGTACTAGTGGTAGGCATCCTGCCCCCCTGGGTGAGGGTGGTAGTAGTGGTAAGCATCCTGCCCCCTGGCTAAGGGTGGTAGTAGTGGTAAGCATCCTGCCCCCTGGCTAAGGGTGGTAGTAGTGGTAGGCATCCTGCCCCCCTGGCTGAGGGTGGTAGTAGTGGTAAGCATCCTGCCCCCTGGCTAAGGGTGGTAGTAGTGGTAAGCATCCTGCCCCCTGGCTAAGGGTGGTAGTAGTGGTAGGCATCCTGCCCCCCTGGGTGAGGGTGGTAGTAGTGGTAGGCATCCTGCCCCCCTGGGTGAGGGTGGTACTAGTGGTAGGCATCCTGCCCCCCTGGGTGAGGGTGGTAGTAGTGGTAAGCATCCTGCCCCCTGGCTAAGGGTGGTAGTAGTGGTAAGCATCCTGCCCCCTGGCTAAGGGTGGTAGTAGTGGTAGGCATCCTGCCCCCCTGGCTGAGGGTGGTAGTAGTGGTAAGCATCCTGCCCCCTGGCTAAGGGTGGTAGTAGTGGTAAGCATCCTGCCCCCTGGCTAAGGGTGGTAGTAGTGGTAGGCATCCTGCCCCCCTGGGTGAGGGTGGTAGTAGTGGTAGGCATCCTGCCCCCCTGGGTGAGGGTGGTACTAGTGGTAGGCATCCTGCCCCCCTGGGTGAGGGTGGTAGTAGTGGTAAGCATCCTTCCCCCTGGCTAAGGGTGGTAGTAGTGGTAAGCATCCTGCCCCCTGGCTAAGGGTGGTAGTAGTGGTAGGCATCCTGCCCCCCTGGGTGAGGGTGGTAGTAGTGGTAGGCATCCTGCCCCCCTGGGTGAGGGTGGTACTAGTGGTAGGCATCCTGCCCCCCCGGGTGAGGGTGGTAGTAGTGGTAAGCATCCTGCCCCCCTGGCTAAGGGTGGTAATAGTGGTGGGCATCCTGCCCCCTGGGTGAGGGTGGTAGTAGTGGTGGGCATCCTGCCCCCCTGGGTGAGGGTGGTACTGGTGGTAGGCATCCTGCCCCCCTGGGTGAGGGTGGTTGTAGTGGTGGGCATCCTGCCCCCTGGCTAAGGGTGGTAGTAGTGGTAGGCATCCTGCCCCCCTGGCTGAGGGTGGTAGTAGTGGTGGGCATCCTGCCCCCCTGGGTGAGGGTGGTAGTAGTGGTAGGCATCCTGCCCCCCTGGGTGAGGGTGGTAGTAGTGGTGGGTATCCTGCCCCCCTGGGTGAGGGTGGTAGTAGTGGTGGGCATCCTGCCCCCCTGGGTGAGGGTGGTAGTAGTGGTGGGCATCCTGCCCCCTGGCTGAGGGTGGTAGTAGTGGTAGGCATCCTGCCCCCCTGGGTGAGGGTGGTAGTGGTAGGCATCCTGCCCCCCTGGGTGAGGGTGGTAGTAGTGGTGGGCATCCTGCCCCCCTGGGTGAGGGTGGTAGTAGTGGTGGGCATCCTGCCCCCTGGCTGAGGGTGGTAGTAGTGGTGGGCATCCTGCCCCCTGGGTGAGGGTGGTAGTAGTGGTAGGCATCCTGCCCCCTGGCTGAGGGTGGTAGTAGTGGTAAGCATCCTGCCCCCTGGCTAAGGGTGGTAGTAGTGGTCGGCATCCTGCCCCCCTGGGTAAGGGTGGTAGTGGTGGTAGGCATCATGCCACCCCTGGGTAGGGGTGGTGGTGCGCATTCAGGCCCCTGTGTGCATATGTGGCATTGGTGATGGGCATCCCGCCCCTATGGTGCTGCTGTTGCTGGTGTAAGTATATTCTGCATCCCTCTGTGTGTGTGTGATGTGTCGTGTACGTGTTGTATGTGTTTTGTGGTTGGTGTCTGGCTTACCTTCTGCGCCGTACGCGTCCGTGCCTGTTCCGGTAGTAAATGTAGAATATTGGTATGATCGGGACGAAGGGATTCATGGTTGGTTCGTGTCGTTCGTCCTTCTCGTTGCTTCGCGTCGTCCTCGTCGCTCGCCTCGTCCTCGCCGCTCGCGTCGTCCTCGTCGCTGCCGTGTTCGTCTCGGAGCCGTGGATCGTGTTGTGGCGCGAATCGGAGCTTATGTGCGCCTCTCCCGGATGCTTTGACGTGCCGTGCGTAGCGACGGGTTCGGCGCGTACGGAAAGCGCATCGTACTTGTCCGGCCGGACGGGGCTGCATTTTTCCTTCCATGCGACTCGATTCGGCGTTTCCGGATTCGCCTTGGTCGGAGAACAGGACCTGGTTTGGGTGAGTACGGCTCGGCCGGATTCTTTGCTGTTGTGCGCATCGTACTTGCTTGTTCGGTGTGCTGTACGGATCGGTCGGGAAACAGGCTTTCGCATGGCTTTTTTCCCGACCGAATGGTATTGGGTGCGCCTCCGACCGAGATCGGAATCGGCCCCTATGTGTTAGCTGGTAGTGCTACCATGCATCTCACTTTATTTTTATGTGCTCCTGCATGCTTTTAAAGTTTTGATTTTAGTTTTTTGATATGGCCATGTCTAAACAAATAAAGAATTAATGCCAGCATACCATTCAATTATCGCCATGAGGAAGCGGACATCAAACAACACATATGTACGCAAACGGCAGCCATCTTGGAATGCTTAACAATATGGTTGCCATGTGTGCTGATTCATGATCGAGGGGCACATATGCATTGAGAGACAAGGGTATGCATGAGTTCTGACTCAACAAAATCTCTAAAACAACCACTGGGTAAACCAATAATTCAGTACTTGCTTTTAAGGGCGAAACCTATTAGCTTTGACAATGCCTACTTGATTTCTCTTCTTAACTTAAAAGAGTGGATATCTTTAGACTACAGTGCTTTGATTATATCCACTTGATTCATCAGCACTAAATGCTAGTCTTTTCTCTATGGGGCAGAGCCTGCTAATCTTGTACAATTTACCCTACAGGTGTTCACTGCAATGTCTTCATGAATGAAAGCCGAGAGCTATTTCCTTTGTCGGCGATATTGTTGAAGGAATGCACTTTAGTAGATATGTGAGCATCAATGCATTTGTAGCTCTTGTCTAAAGTACAAATTCCATGGTGTAGTGCCCTGAATACTTATCAAACAAATTGTCATAATTAATGCACGTATTAGGTTTATCTGTTACTCCCTCTCTGCTTTCTCTGCTCTGCCAACTGAGAATAATGGGCAATTAAGTATGTTGCTTGGAAATAAATATTTTTCTTCAATAAATAGTGCTGTTCTAAAAGTAATCTCAAATTTTATGTGTCACTTTTTGTTGTGCAAAACAAATGATGTACAGAGGTATGGATAAATTATTCACACCATGGGGCCCGATTCTGATGCGGGTTGGAAAAGCTTCCCGACAGAGGGCCTGATTCTGATGCGGTTAGGAAGGCCTCCTAACGGCATTTGCTCCTTCCAAATCGGATCGGGAACGTGTCTTCCCGACCGAGGGCCCAATTCTGATGCGGTTAGGAACAAATGTTCCCATTGAAGTCAATGGGAGTTCAACCAAATCGTATCTGGAAGCATCCGGATGCATCCTACTCCGCAGGTCGGACTTTCCCGATCCGAGTGGGTCGGACACCATTTCCCAACCGATTCGGTCGGTAAGCTTTTCCAACCCGCATCAGAATCGGCCCCCATGTGTAGGGTCATCACTTTACTATGATGGTGGCATCTCGTTTTGTGTTTATTTTTTAACTGCTTTTTTTGGTGTGGTAATAAACTGCTGCAAGTGTGCAAAGAAAATGGAAAGACGTGAGTCAGAAGACAAATGTAGAAAAGTTAAAATCGTAACTGCAAGACTTTCAGAAAAAACTGCTAATGGAACTCAGGTAATCACAAGTAAACCACGACCTTGAATTATGCCAGTTAAACCTGCCAAGGTGGACGTGCAAGGGAAGACCACCACAAATTCAATGGAAAGAGGCTTGTAGAAAGTTTAGTTGTAGATCTTACCAATAGATGCATATGGTAGCATGTTCTACAGGTTAGATTGACAATAACTCTGCTGACCTGGAGGCAAGAACCAGAACAGGATATAACCTAGTTATTTGCAGAACTTCTTGTTTTCTTTCAGCGGTTGTGAAGAAAGCACTGTTGTAATTCACAATTGGACTGTAAGGGCCTGGTTACGAGTCAGTCATTATTTTATGACCGAGCATAAACCCCTGATTATGTAGGTGTCGGAATTACGAGTTGAGTGTTATTTAACGCTTCCAATGATTATCGGCTGCATTAAATACCTCAACCTTCCTTAAATCTCAGCTGGTCACACCTGTCGAAATTTAACAGGGGAAAAACATACAATAATTACCATATCATGCAGATTTTTGCGTGTTAAACATCAAAAGCCACGTTTTTTCCCAGAAACTCGTAATAGGTTTGATATATCACAGGCGATAAATAACAAACTTCATGATATCATTATTTACCAGGTGCAATAAATAGCACCTAAACTTGTAATCAGGCCCTTATAGGTTTTCTTTTGTAACTTTAAACACCAAGGGTTATTGGAAATAAGCGCTCACAGAGAGCATGAAGTGGTTAATATTCAGAACTTATTACTATACTAATATTTTTTATATAATGAACTGATACCCAAATGTGTCCTAGCACTGTAAATGAGGCAAAACAGACTGGAAAGATGTGACCCGGTAACATTTAGAGAGGTGTTAAGACCTTCCACAAAATAAGGGGGTTAGTTTTGGGTCATAAATTTATAGGTGGGAGGTTCCACTCTTTTGTCACAAGGACCGGGAAAGATGGTCCTTTTGCCCTGTGTTTTTTAAAGTCAGAAACTGTGGCCAAGTGAGCAAAGGCTTCTGGGTGGAGAGTAAAGGATGAGTTTCTCTTGTAGATATTTGGGACCTTGTTGCATGAGAGCCCTATGCATAATTCATACGCTCTTGAAGTAGACCTGTTTGTTGATGATAAGCCAATGTAGCTCCCTCAAAACTGGGGACATGTGAGTCCTTCTGGGCAAAGATAGAATAGATAGTGCCACCAAGTTTTGTAGCACCCGTAATTCTGCCGAAAAATACTTGCGAAGCCCAAGGAATAATGCATTGCAATAGTCAGGTCTTGTAAGGATAGTAGCCTGTATTATAGTTCTTCCACAGGCAACAAATGAGTGGGCAAAATTTAGTGAGAAGCCTCAGATAGTGAAAGCAAGTGGAGGTGACTCTATTCATATGAGATTTAAAAGAAAGAGAAGCGTCTACAATAACCCCCAGGTTTCTTGCCTCCCTTACTGGGGTGGGTGATGTTCCCATTTGCAAAGGCCACTAGTCCAAAGTTCAAATCTCAGAAGATCCTCCTAGAATGAGGATTTCTATTTTACCTAAGCTAGGCTTTAGTTCATTGTCAGATGTCCAAGATGCTCCCTTAGGGAAATATTCTTTAAACCTTGCCTTAGGGAGTCCTTTTGCATCTTCCAGAAGAAGTGCCAGCTGAGCCTCATCTGCATAGGTCATAAAGATGAATCCGAATCACCTAATTAACCGAGCAAGAGAAGCTACCTATATATAAAACAGAATAGGGCTTAGAGATGATATATGCAGCACATCCTGTTTCACTGGATTGAAGACCAATTGGAAAGAAGGCATTGAATTGCTTGAATTCTGTCATCTAATTAGGAACTCATCCACGTAAGAGTGTTGCCCTTGATTCGTGCCTCATAAAGCCTCATCACCAAAATTTTGTGCGAGATCATACCAAACGTTGCAGAGAGGTCCAATAGAATCAGAGCCACTCTGCCACCATCGTCTATTGTTTATTTGGTTGGTGTTCTGAACTTTTGTGTTACTTTTAGAAATTCTTAGTTTACTGGTTTTCATAGCAATCGCACACTAACCAACATGTCCATCAATGTCCACTTCCAAAACTCGCTATCCACTCATTCTGACTCTATTTTTAGTTGCAACCTAAATGAGTTTATTCCAGGCTTCCTGTTTCTCATCCTTTAATCTCCCTCTATGCCCCCAGTCATTGAAGAATCATTTACCCCCTAAAACATTTGTCCCTACAACTGAATCAACACTTCCCTTTTTAGGTCTTGGCTACAGAAGCTGTCTGTTTGCAGACCTTTATTCCAATACAAATCATATAGTTAGAGTGGGCTTTGGGCCAGCCCCTTGCCTATAAATGTATGGGCTCCCCCCTATTTCTGTTGTTCTCAAACCCAGGAGCATTTTGGTCTCAAGGTGATTGGGCCTCACAGTGTTCTTATTGGATTAGTTGCATCTTTCCACTGCTGCCTTGAGGGGACTCTTTGCTTTCTGTATAAGCATCTGGTTTTTCTCTCTCACCTCCCTCTTTGTTCTATGTCTTGGCTTTCCTCATTTCTGTTCATAACCGCACTATGCCTTCCAACTTCTGTAGTCCTTCCGGCCGCCCTGCACTGTCATCTCTTAACCCCACCAGCATCACTTTGTTCCCCCACTCCTTGGTACCCTCTTCCCCGCTCGCCTCGCATGTTGCAGGAGAAATTTATTTTCAAAAAGTCACAAGCTTTTTAGGTTTTGACTCCACAGCGCTTGCGCTGTGCTTGAGAAATCTATTGTTTTTAATGTAAACTTAAAATGGACTTACATCCCGCCTTCTCTCTTTCCAAGGTTCTCATTGGTTCCTGTGCGTGCCACTTACCTTTCCTCCATTTCAATTGGCTGCAGCATATTTTCCTGCATTTACCAATGCTTGTTCCTCATCTGCTTCTCTTATCAGTTTCCGTCTGCTGAAATACTGTTTCTGGCTGCTGAAATACTGTTAACATCCGCTTTGGTGGAATTATATTTTCATAAAGTTTGCCTTTCACTCTTGCGACATATTAATATAACAATTTATCACCCAAAGTGATTAAGTAATTTGCATAGAATCACAGGATGCTGTGCGGCGCCCCTGAGACTCGCACCGGGATCCCCAGCTCTCGAGTCAGGAGCTCTGGCCACTACCCCACATCCTCTCTACTTCCTTCTCCCGGACGATGATTGATGAAAACAGCTTTTTATTCCTTACATAGGCGAAACTGATGCATTACCAATGCTTGTTTCAACTTTGCCTCGCTTGTATTTATAATGATGTTTTACACTGTTCAGTTTGTTCTTTGTAGGAGCTACAATGCTTATTATTGAACTAGCAATCTTTGTAACACCAGCTATTACTGTGTTCTGCTGATAGCTAAATGGTTGGCCGGTTAAGTTAAACGGCAACGTTTATTTCTTTGTGAATCTGAGCAGGAGCGGCTCCTCCATGTGGGCGGAGGAGCTGTCGCTCACTGCTGCACGCAGTGCGAGAAGCAGAAACATAAAATGGTATAAATACCATTTTATGTTTCTGCTTCTCGCACTGCGAGAAAGCAGAAGAAGGGTTTGGTTGGGGGCAGGTGGGTGGATGGGTCGGGGAGCAGTGGCTAGCCCGATGTTGTGGGCGCTGACTGTTTGGTTGGCCCCAGGGCCCACCAAACCAGTCATGCACACACTCCCTTTTCTCCATGTAGGCTGCATGCAGCCTGCATGGAGAAAACGGCCTCCCCATAGAAGCCTGTGCGGTCGGCATCCCAGTCAATCACAACGCTGCCATTGTGATTGGCTGAGGGGAGGGGAGGGAGGCTGCCTGCAGCTGCTTCATGCGAGGACGACGCGACGCGGTACAGGACCGCCGAAGGTATGTTTTTATTTAAAATTACCCCCCCACGTGACCCCCTCCCCGTGCGACTACGAGTCATGCCAGCCACGACTGAATCTGAGCACTATAGATAGTGTTGTATTTTGTCATGATGTGAAAAAAAGCAGTTTTAACTCATAGCCATCAGAAGCATTTTCTTCATTTAAAATGACTTTCAAGGTTACGTTTTTGTGAACCTATTTTTGGCTGATTGCATCTGCTGGTGAATAAATTAAATTATGAAATAAAATGAAATTGAACGTTGAAAGTGATTTCAAGTCAGGAAAAGAGTTCTATTGGGTATCAGTCACAATGAATTAGAGACAAGTATTTTTCCTGTTAGTCAACATTACTCTCTCTAGATACAGAAGGCTTGCAAAGAAAAACAACTTATTCCTGGGAGGACTAGAACCACTACTACCTTATTATTAAACAGTGAGACATGGTTAATGCTTGCACCAAGTAGACGTCTGGCTCAGTATGTAGCTAATATCTCTACAAAGAATAAATCAAGCAGAGCAAATATTTCATTTTAAATGACAGCGGGGAGAAGAAAAAAATATGTTTTTTGTTCTCTAGTCTCCAATCTTCTTTTTCTGCTCTCATGTTTTCTTGTAGACTCTTTACATTAATGCTCATTAGCACGTCTTCTCTCATTGATCACATTTTATACACATGATCTACGCCTCAACCAGTGTTACAGTGTTAAAATCTTGTGGAAAACTATTCAGGCACCATATATTAATCTTTTCAAGTAAAAACAAGCAGGATGAGAATTCCAGTCGAAAGTTACATCCAACAAAGTTACAGACAAAAGCAAACTGAAGCAAAGACCGGATTAGAGAGGGATCTGCAACAATGGCTCAGACAAAAAGGAAACTGCTTCAACGCCTCAAACAAGAGTTGCATCCTAGCTGATGTGTGCCCTTTCTTCTGGTCACATTTGCTGAACTACATCGAAATGTGTGTAAAAGTTGCAGCAGAGGTGATGAGGGATTTTGACCAAAATGCAAATTAATATAGTTAAAGGCATATGTGTAATATTAACATAGTTAGAAATGGGGGTCTGTAATTGGCAGAGGTATGCACCTTTGTCCAAGTAGGGACCCTTGCTTCTAGTCAGGGTAAGGGAGTTACACACTTTAGATAACCTATGCTCACCCCCTTGGTAGACTGGCATGAGCAGACAGGCTTATCCCAAAGGCAAAGTGTAAAGTATTTGGATCCAAACATACAGTAACACAGAGGAAACACCACAAATGGACACCACACCAGCTTAGAAAAATAAAGTATCTATATCTAAACTAAACAAGACCAAAACAACAAAAATCCAACATACAGTTATCAAGATATACTTTTATAACAGTTATTTCAAAAATAGAACTTGTAGAAACAAAATAGCTCCACCCGGGGCTATTGCGACATCGTGAAAGGCATAAATCCAAAGTACGTCGCTGATTGTGAGGTGCACGGCGTCGGACATGGAGTCTCAGGGACCCCAAACAACAGTAACTTGGAAACAAAGTCTATGGATGATGCATGGCGTCGTGGGAGTGAGGCGTCAGTGTAGAGGCAAAGCTGGTTCCCTGGTTGCCAGGGGGAGGCGAGGTGTCGAGCCCGTGAGGAGGCGAGGCATTAAATTCAGGACAGGGGAAGTTAGGCAGCAGTGAGGCGTCGGTTCTGGTGAGGCGATGCGAAGTCAAAGAGATTGTGAAGTCAGCCTCATTGGTTAGCAGCTCCATGATAACGGGATGCAGGTGCTAGCGTCGGTGCGAGTGCTGGCATTGGGAAGGCCGATAACAGCAGGCGTTGGCAGGCATCGGCAGGCATCAGAACTGTGGTGCAGGCGGGTCGGTGCATCTTGCACTTCACGAGTGGTGCCCCCGGTCTCAGTGCAGGTCGTGGCGTCACCGGCGGCGGTGCTGACGGACATCGGAGTTGTTTTTTTTCTTGCTGTGCAGCACCAACCACACAATTCTCAGGGCCCAGGAACTGGAATTGGCACCCTTTTGAATGCAGGAGTCAACAGAGGTGTCCAGGTGCTGGTCAGTGTGTTGCAGGTGAAGTCTTTGTGGCCCTGAGACTTCAGAACAGGAGGCCAGCACACACAAGCCCTTGGAGATTCTTCGTCAATTAAGTTCCAGTCTTTCTCCTCTCGTTGACAAAAGCAGCAACTGCAGGCCAACCCAGCAAAGCACACACAGCAAAGGGGCATTACTCCTCCTTACAGCTCTCCAGTTTTTCTCCTTGGCAGAGGTTCCTCTTGAGTCCAGAATTGATCTATTCTCTGGGGTTTACTCATACCCCATTTTAACTTTGTTATCTTTGTGGCAAGGGTCTCTGAGCCCATTCCAAACCAGTTCTGTCCTCTCTGGTGCAGCATGACTACAGGAGGTGGAGACAGCATTGTGCAAAGGAGACACAGCCTTTTCAGGTGTAAGTGAAACTCCTCCCACCACTCTAAATGCAGCCAAGGTCTATTCAGCCCAGCTATGAGTCACCCAGGAAAAGCAGGACACACCTCAGCTCCCCTTGTGGCTGTCTACAGTGAATGCACATCCCCAGCTCCAGTCAATACACAAACAGCAGAGGCACACAGAATGATTAAATAAGAAAATGCCTACTTTCTAAAAGTGCCATTATCAAACACACAATTTAAAAACCATCTTTATTAAAAGATGTGCTATTAAATTCTGAGTTCAGAGAGCCTAAACTTTATTTCTCTATCTTGTCCCAATGGAAAGTTATACTTGTAAGACGTTACAAAGCAACTCCCATGTTAGCCTATGGGACAGATAGCCTTAATAGTGAAAAACGAAATACACAGTATTTCACTATCAGGACATGTAAAACACACCAGTACATGTCCTTCCTTTCACATACACTGCACCCTGCACATGGGGGTACCTTGGGCCTACCCGAGGGGTGCCTTACATGTAAGAAAAGGGACGGTTTGGGCCTGGCAAGTGGGTGCACCGCCAGGTCGACATGACAGTTAAAAACTGTGCATGCAGACACTGCAGTGGCAGGTCTGAGTCACATTTGAAGGGGCTACGTGTAAGTGGCACAATCAGTGCTGCAAGCCCACTAGCAGCATTTGATTTACAGTCCCTGGGCACACACAGTGCACTGTACTAGGGACGCACCTAGTACATCAAATATGCCAATCAGGGATAACCAATCACAGTAAAGCTTTATACAGGAAGCACTTGAACTTTGACACTGATCAGCAGTGGCAAAGTGCTCAAAGTATCTAAGCCAGCAAAAACGAAATTCATCACACAGTCAAAAATGCAGGAGGTAGAGGCAAAAAGTCAGGGGAAACCCCGTCAAAGATGGCAAGTCTAGCAAACATGCAGGTTTTAAAATGAACAATAATGCATATTTTATTAGTGCAAATGTGGTAGCTAGCCATACTTACACGTGCTAGGCCTCAAAACCTTTTAAAACAGCATTGCTTAGAAAGTGGTTCGACTAAATTGTGCTGATGCACGCTTTGAATGTTAAGTTCTTGACCTTTTTATGATCATGTTTTATCAAATAAACGCTACACATAGCTCTGCAAAATGTTTCTTCTTATTCCAAGAAGAGGTCAAAAATGCCTGTCTAGAATTTATTATTTAGAAGAATTATGACAAATTACTATATAGAAGTAGCACATAATTTTAATTTTTCTTCTAACATACTTGTCTTATTTACCAAGGATTAAATCTTGAAAGAAATGTTCTTTCAGTATTACAGATGTTTCGGTTTTTCCATAGCCCATTTTTAGCTAACACCTCATTTGCTTCATTAGAATAATAGAAATGTTGTTCCATTGGTGGGAAAGGATGTTTAGAATGAAGAAACCTTGTGTATTTGGATTTTGAAACAGCAAAGTGACATACTCGAAAGTTACTGTCTGAACACTATGGTATCCCATGTGAGAAACCGAGGAGTGAACCTGTTCCCAGGAAGAACCCTAAAAGATGACTGAACGAGAGGAGGAGAAGATGGAACATTAACTCCAATATTGATTTTGACTGTTTATAATAGTATGTGTTCCTAGAGTAGGTTAACGCCATTCCTTCCCTTTTGCCTTTACCCACAATCCATTGCTGATTGTGGTTGCTACTGCTACTGCGCAATTTCCCCTGCCCTATTCCTTATTGCTTTGAGAGTCTGCTGAGTTTTGTGAACATCTCTTTATGGGAAGCTCTGCTTTGATTAATTACTGACTTTGAATATATTTTGAGCTTATGCTTAACTTCACTCTCTTTCTAATTTGAACTCTTTTTTAGTTCCTACTGACACCTTTTTTCCACATTCTTACAATAAGGATTTTTTTCCTTTATGGAGCGCACTTAAAGCATTTTATTTTGATTGAATTAACCATTATTTTTTTATCAATTCTGTAAAAGGTTGATCATACGGAAATTAATATGAATAAAACTTATGACTTTAAATAAAGATGATCGACTAAACTTTGAAATAATAAAACCCTCAAATGTATAAGAATTATCATTATTGACAGAACTTAGATACAGACTGTGATTAATATTTATGTGATGATTTGCTCCTGATCTTCTCAATATCAACATCCAAGGTCCATTGACCTCTTTGATGAAGTACACCGGGGATTAGCCATGTGTGTGATGGTAAACTGAGCTTTATTTAAACTGATTCCCGCTACAGTAGAAGTCTGGTAACATGACTTAATAACAAATAATGGCTTTCTGTTTTATGGTACATGTCTGCAGCAAATGCTTACGCATTCGTGGTGGCCACCTAATATAAAACAAAAACGCTGGCAAAGTCAATAGGATAAATGGCTGAGTCCTATAGTCTTTGTAGATACTTGTTTTAAATAAGAACTGTCATTTCATACGCACACACCTCTGCAAGTGACAAAAGTCATTCTACACATACAGCTTGCTGTATAGAAAGGTCCCTCACTCTTAATTCCTCCCTTGAAATTACAGGCTAATTCTACTTGTAAATGCTCATCCCCTGCTTGCACAACCCACTCTGTCAGCTCCCTGGGACAACCGTTTGGTGGTGAGGTAATGGGGCATGGCAGGAAATGAGAGGCTGTAGAAGTGGTAACAATGTTGAATCTGATTCTGTTAATCTTTTTGGGTGAAGAAGAGGTTAGTGGCATTGCATTTGTCGACTGAAGCAAGGGCTGTTGTGTCTATAAGAGGACTGGTGCAGTGTTTTTTTGTGAACCTTGAAGAGGGATTTGCTTCAGTTGGTGGCCTCATTGACCATGGTCTTTTAGTAAGGATCTATCGCTGTAATGATAAGGGATCAGCAATTAGAGTGAAGTGTTTTTAGTAGGGTGAGGTCGTCCAGGAGTATTGATCTGCTCTATTTTTACTCCTTCTTTTTATGGTACAATTATTTTTGTTAAACTCTTGAGTGTACCAGGAGGCAGAATGCCTTGGCTCGGTGGACTGAGTTTTCAGTGGAGCTTAGTGTGAGAAAGTTCCTCTTTTTGAGTGGTCACCTCCATTTTATGCTGACTGGTATTGCTGGCTTTTGAACTCTCACAGTGGGGCACTGTGTCCAGGCCTGAATATATGTGCTCTGATCCGGTGAATAGACATTATATCGAATGATAAATATCGAATTGTAGTAATATCGAAGTTGAAATATCGAATGTTAGATAATATCGAATACATGAATATCGTAATCAAAAATATCGTTATTTTATTTCTTTAAAAAATATCGAAGTACAAAATATCGAATAAGTAATATCGTAAGTAGATAATATCGAATTGTTAGTATTGTAAAAAATATCGAAAAAAAATATAGAAACTGTAAAATATTAAATTTAGTCAATAATTAAATATTATTTATTGTTATTAATTTTGTATTATTAAAAATTTATTAATATTAGTGTGAAAATGTATTAAAAAAAAATTGTAACATATGTTTTAGGAGTGGGATGTTTAGTTATTAGGGGTAAAAGGTGGGGAGTATTTTAAAAATATTAGTGTAAATTAAGATATTAATTTTAAATTTTTAGAAATTAGAAATTAATTTAAAAAATAAAATTTATATTAAAAGTGTAAAATATATGTTTTTTTTAGGAGCGGGATGTTGGGTTATTAGGGGATAAGGGTGGGGAGTATTTAAAAAATATTAGTGTAAATTTAGGGGCCCATTACGATACCCGGCGTAAAAAAATACGCCAGGCATAGAAGCGGCAAAAATCCGCCCGCACACACCGTCTGAACACCGACCACGCCATTACGATTACACAAACCAAAACCGCCATCGGCGGAAAAATCACACAAGATACCGCCCGCCATCGTCCGAGTCGGAGTCAAACCGCCCGCCACGGACGGAAACACGCACGACAACACAAAACCGCCCGCCCTCACGGCCGACACACCGCACGTGAGATTACGATCGCACCGCCATGAGCGTGGGAAAACTACAAATATACCGCCCGCCAGCGCAAACAACGCCGATGAGAATCGACACGGCAGAAGCCATGGCGCCCACGTCCCTGCACAGAAACCATCCGCTGACAAAACCAATCGCACACAACATGGCCAACAAGTCCACACAGCAAGGCACGCACAAATACACAAGCACAGTACACATCCCGAAAACACCCCCCTGGACAAACAAAAACTACAAAGGCCAGAACCCCAGACACAACACACCTGAAAACAACAGACCATGAGGACACACCCACATAGGTAAGTACAAAAGCAGCACTCCCACAGACCACAACCCCTTGCAACATTGCAAACTAGAGAGGAGAGGAGAGGACACAGTAACACAGCAAGGACAGCAGCACACCACAGAAACGCACACATCACACCCACCACCACCACCAAACACCGGCACCACAAACCCCCTGCACATTACACAACACACACCGCACCAGCACCACAAACACCATGGCACCACAAAGAATGCCCAAGTTCACGCCCATTGAGCTGACGGTCATGGTCGACGAGATCATCAAGGTGCACCCACAAATCTATGGGAACCTGGTCCAGCACACACCACTAGCCACCAGAAAGAGAATGTGGAACCGGATCGTAGACCAGGTCAATGCAGTCGGGACCCTGCCCAGGAACAGAGTTGAAATCAACAAACGGTGGAATGACGTCAACAGCCTGGTCAAGAAGAAGGAGAGCAAGAACAGAGCTGGCAGCCGTCACTGGCGGAGGGAATCCCGCGCTCTTTAAGACCTTCAAAGCGTGGGAGGAGAAGGTGCGAGTCATCATACATCCGGAGATCCTTGCCGGATTAGCAGGGGGAGTGGAGGCTGGTAAGTACAAACTAATGTATACCAGCACACCGCTATGTACTCACATGCACTACCACCATGCCACAGCTCCCAGGGACAAACACCCCCATGTCCAGCACACAATACACAACACATCACACACACATGCAACAGACACCACCACACACAGCCCAAACCGAACAACTGTAAGATACGTGGGGACATGTGTACACTCAGCCAGCCACGTAACCACCAACAGGTCCCCGAGTATGCCAGAAGCGCCACAACGAGCACCCACCACACCCATGTGTCCGCCATAGCTGCACTAACCGACAAGTAACAGGTAAGTGGCAGGAACACAAAATGCAGTGGGTGGGAGGGTGGACAGCCCAAGTACAACACACACCAGGCCCCTAGTCCCACAGCACAGCAAGGAGGAGCATCCCCCACACCCCACAGCCACGTGTCAGCCACCGCAGTGCACACCGACAGCCGAAAGGTAGACATCACGGTCCACAACAATCGGTGTCAGTGGGTGTCCAGCCACCACCACGACCCACAACACCCCCCACCCCCACAGACCTGCAACATGGAGCACCCCCGCTTAGAACCATGTGGCATCCAGTACAGTGCACGCCCGAACAACCTGCAGGTGGGAAACTGGACAGGGCTGGATTACTGGAGGCATGAGGACCGTAACACGACCAACACATGGGACATGTCACGTAGCAGACGAACACGCAGCACCGCCCACCGTCACGAACAAGTGAACAATGTGCACACGGACATGAACCACAGACTCACACCTCACATGACCCATCACAGACACAGCAACACCCAAGGAGCCACGTCTGCATGCACAAGCCACACTGAATATAGTACCACACGGCAGCCACTGTGCAACCCATCACACACAACCGAAACACCATTGAAGTCCTGTCCATGTAGCCCCTACTGCCTGTCAACCACACACCCCACAACTACGCCTATGTAAGACAAACAACACTAGACGCAACAGAGCGGAACAACATAAATGCACACGAACACCACTGAACCCATCAAACACACAGACACACCATGCACATACAACATACCATCCATCCCATCCGTCAGCCCCAGTCTCATGAAAGGCATGTCATCCGCACAGCTGCCACACATACAGCAGTCACGCTAAGATACATGCCCATGACCAACCATGTGCCAGAAGTCAATGAAGCGCACGCCACACTGTGAGCAACAACACACAACATGGGCCACACCCCCCGAGCACTGCAGTGATGCACATGGCACAGGGCAGCACGCACACCAAGGAGATGGGACAACTGCAATACGTTGGCTGGCACACAACCATCACTCACTCATAACGATGCGTCCAATGCCATGTCCAGTAATCACAACAGACAGCAAATATGCAGGCCATGTCAGGCATGCACACACCTCAGACCATGCACTGTCATGCTGCCACAACACATGTCACGTTCGGCACCCATGGCTCACAGCATGTACCCCAAAAGCATATTCCCTCCCAAATGCGAATCTGGGGCATGGCCCCCATGTTGCCATATGCGTTCCTAAGCGTTCCATTTGAACCCCAAAAGCATATTCCCTCCCAAATGCGAATCTGGGGCATGGCCCCCATGTTGCCATATGCGTTCCTAAGCGTCCCATTTGAACACCAAAAGCAAAGTACAAACCAGACCCAGGATGGGCCAGGAGCCCGCATACACCAGAGTCACAATAAGTAGGGGCACAGCAACACACCCATCGGCATGGCCAATCCGTCCCATGCCACATGTGCACAGCACACAGTCCCATTGCCAAGCACACACAACTACAAATGGTACAGCCACACACACGCCTCCGGGAAACCCATGTACGAGATTGCACGAACTGTTAATGTCAGACGACAAATACATACTTCGCCAGGTGCAACACAATAACAAATCTCATTCTCTCCACAGGTGACGAACTGCTGGATGCTGGGGATGGAGACAGCAGCCAGCACAGCCAGCCTACAAGCCCCCAACGAGGACACACGGATGTGGAGGATCTGTCCTCCTCTTCGGACACGGACCACCAAGCAGGCCCATCTGGTGTGGCAGGGCCCAGCCGCTCCCCAGGACCCCTCCTACCCACCAACCCATCATCCTGGGCTGCTGAACATTCCCAGCCCCCTGCTGCCACTGTCGTTGCGGCCACACCCACGGACATTGCGGCCACACCCACGGTCATTGCGGCCACACCCACGGTCATTGCGGCCACTACCACTGCCGCAACCGCCACCATCGCCGCACCGACCACCACCGCCGCCACCACCACCACGTCTTCGCTGGCACCAGCCCCAGCGCAGGTGGTGGCCCGGCCGACTGGATCCACCCTGGGAGCCACAGCGAGGACCGTGGTGAGCAATGTGGCTAGTGGGCAGGCCGGTGGCAGCAGTACCGGTAGGAGGAGCAGGGTCAGGGAAACGCAAGTCTCCCCTGGGAGCCATGCCCTGCCTCAAATGGCCAGAGTCCTTGGGGCCTATGAAGAGGCCCAAGGACAATGGGCCAGGTCTGCTTCAGACACGCGGGAGGTGCTGGGGGTGCTGAGGTCCATGGACGCCCGTATGGGCCAACTCGTGGACCTCATGGGCCAGCTGGTGGTGAGGTCACAGCCAGGGACAGCAGCTCCACCACCGCCACCACCTGCCGGGGCGCAGGGTCGTGCAGCTGTGTCCAGTTCCCCTGCGTCCACAGCCAGTGAGCACACCTCAACCACCAGCAGGTCGCAAGCAGGCACCCCCTCGCAAACGTGGAAGGGGCCGTCCGAAGTGGAAACAGATCTCACGGGAGGACTTCGCACGCTCCAGACGCAAGTGAGGCAGCCAGCCAGCCTTCCTTGACCACCCACTGCATTGACTTGGACTACGATCCCACTCCACACAGCCATCTGGATGGCATGTGTCTGTTGGACCATGGACATAGAACCAGTGGGTACACCCTGAGCATCACGCAGCCATGACCGACAGCTCATTGTCACTGCACGCACCACTTTTGTCATCACCTTACACACAATCACATGTCACAGTTTGAAATAAATGCACCTCTTACACAAACTGCTGTTTGTGCCCTGTGTTTTATTTGTACGGAATACAACGGCCACCTTGGGCGGAAAGGCACCTGATGCGTGGCATGGCAATGGAACCGGAGGGCCTGTAGGGACCTAGGGGTGGGAGACAGAACAGGAGCACATTCAATGAGTGTGTCACACACCCATCACACAGTACATGTCAACAACTACAAGCAATGTACACACATCGCACAGAGCAATAGGGCACAATGCCACAGCCACCAACAGTGGCATACTACCCTGGCCATGGAGCGTTGACACACAGCACGCAGTGAACAAACGGCCACCCTGACACAGCACACACACACCTGCACAGATACAGCCACATCAGCCGTCGTACATGGACACTCACCGTCAAGTGAAGTAGCGGGCGATGAGCTGCTGCCGCACATTACCAGCTTCCTCCTCTCCGCTGTCCTCCTCACTCGAGCTGTCCTGGTCTGCGGGCTGGGGCCCTGGTTGATCTCCGTCATCCACGATGAGGGGGATCTGCTTCCGAATGTGTCAGATTGTGCAGCATGCAGCACGCCACCACTATCTGGCACACCTTCTGTGGGGAGTACGCCAGCGCACCCTCGGTGCGGTCCAGGCACCTGAACCTGGACTTGAGGAGGCCAAAGGTACGCTCGACCACACGTCTGGTCCTCCCATGTGCCTCATTGTAGCGATCGTCTGCTGGGGTGCGAGGATTCCTCAATGGACTGAGCAGCCATGCCCCATTCGGGTACGCAGAGTCACCTGGGTGTGAGGGACACAGAGAACCGTTGCTATTCCAACTGGACAGGGGACAGCATCGCACAACCAGCACGCTACACCACTCCACATACTCACCGACAATACAGCCACGATCCTGTTGCAGATTGGACATCAGTCGTGGCAAGATGCTGTTGCGCATTATGTGTGCGTCATGGGCCGAGCCTGGGAACTTTGCACACACGTGGGTGATCACCATGTCCGCAAGGCACACCACTTGCACATTCAGGGAGTGCGTGTGCTTCCTGTTGCGGTACAGGTGCTCAGTGGCCTGTGGTGGAACAAGGCCAACATGTGTGCAGTCAATGGCTCCAACGACGTGTGGGATTCTGCCAAGGGCATAGAATGCACCCTTCACTGCCGCCAATTCACGAGCCCTGGGGAAGCGGATGTACCTGTTTCGGTACAGCATCATGGCTGCCAGTACATCCCTCAGCACCTTGCTGAACATGGGCTGGGACATCCCTCCTCCACTGCCCACTGTGTGCTGGAATGACCCAGTGGCGAAGAAATGCATGGCGGCCATCACCTTAGCCGTGGGGGTGACAGCTGTCGGATACACCCTGCGGGGACGGAGATGGGGTTCCAACATGGCACACAGTCGATGCAGGGTTGGCCTGTCCAGCCGAAACTTCCTAATGACCTCTGTATCGTCCATGTCCGCCAGCAATTGGTATGGGCGGTCAATGTTCGGTCTCCGCCTAGGGAAAATGGCAGTGGACACATGTCAAAGCAACACAACACATAGCAATTTCGCATACACATCACTGACATGACTGAGCAAGCACATGAGCCACAGCCCAGCTGTCAAGCTGGGACGGCACGGCCACAATACACTTACACAGGTCTCCCAACAATGGCAATGGCTAGTGATACAAACCACTGCCATGTGCATGCACATGGGGATCTAGGCCCCAATGACTTGCGGGGCGTGCTGATGGGGACTGACTGCATATTCGTCAAGCGGCAACGCCACGGCAACATGAATGTCTGCTGAGCATGGAACTGCTTCCGAGGCTGGATGAGTATGGCACACGACGACGACGATGTGGGCACAGGCTGAGCGGCCAAAACAAGTGGGACCTGTGGCACGAGGGGATATGAGACAGTAGTAGGTGTCAGCACTGCACCCTATGTACAGCACTGTACGGATCACACCTCCCGAAACATTGACAGGTGTCCACATTGACAGCCCCATGCCAAGACGGCTGTGTGCTTGCAGTCACACGTCACAGGTGAGAGGTTACATTGCACGTGCCAGGTGGCAGACGTACATAGTGGGAGCTGGCATGTGTGTGCATGTGTCTCCTGTTCAGGATCCACCAGATGGGCGCTGACTCTGTACTGACCATTGGACACAGCATGTTCCGTGGAAGGCTTGTGTGTGTGGGATGGTGGCACTGGATGTGCCTCCGTTGGGTGGGGGGCCATGCACAGGGCGGGTACGTCGATGATTGCGCATTGTTGGTCACGGTGGGTGCACCCACTAAGATGTGTTGCCCTGTGTTCAATTCCTATGTCCGCATGATGATGGACTGTAGATGTGGGCAGACTACACATTGGTCGATGTGCTGTCTATATGCATGTGCCTTCACACCAGGCACAGCTGCCCCTGCACATGTGACCCCTGCTGGACTCGCTGCTGGGTCTGTGGAGCTGATGCACCTTCTGTGCGTGGGGCGGACAGCTCTCCTCACTTCCCTCATTGCGCATGTCATGACTTTGCCGCAGGTGACATGGATCATGGAGGGCCCACATGTACGCGTGGGTAGGCTACACATGATTGTTCACTGGTCGCCACCCCCAGTCAGTGTTTCGAATGGGAAGGTTGTCGTGCTGGTGGTATGTTCGATGTGGCGGATGGGTGGGCCTAGGTGCGGGCTTACATTCCGGACATGGGGGGGTAGTTGGATTGGCGACTAGTTGCAGTACACACGGGACACGTCTCTTCCTTTCCACATCTGGGTCATCCCTTGTACTCACTGACAGTGATACAGTCATCTTCGCCCCAGCCCTCATGTCCTCCCCTCGCTCCCCCAATATGCATGTGCACCTGCGAGGCTAGCGCTTGCACAGGCAGCCCCAAGCTCGCACCAGAGAGGGCAAGGAGTGTATGTGTGGGTCCAGTTGCACGAGTGGGCTGTCTCAGGGTATGATGTGTTGCGGGACGCCGTCCACCTGCGTGGTGCCCCAAATGGAGACCCGGCCTGCATGGACTATGCATCACAGTCTTCGCCTTCCGGATCCGCCACCTGCGACACCCAGTGGCTGTGGCTGCCCTTGCGGCCAGGCCGCGTCCGTCTGTGACTGATGGCCCACACATTCACTCTTTGGCCTCTCTGGGGAGGGCTCGGGGGTGGTGGCGCACGCGCTTGCACTTAGTCGCAATGGCATGTGGCGTGGTTGGTATAATGGGCAATGGATGGGATGGTGCGAGCCACCTCCCGTGACGTCAGTGCTGCTCGTGCTGTGGTGCGTCCCCCCTACACTTCCATTTGACTTGTGCCATGCTACACGTTGAGGTTCTATTGCCTGCGTGATATGACCAGGAGGAGCGCGAGGAGACCTCTCACACACCATGCTCCACTGCCATCCCGTGCCCTGTATCGCCTGTGCGGATTGACTATGTTGGGGTTACACCTGGTCGACTGGGGCTGTGTGTGCCTTGTCAAGGGGCATGGCGGGCGCACAACAGGATCCAGCTTGTCCACAGAGGGTGGGCTGAGGTGCGCCTGGTACCGCTTTGTACGTGTGCCCGGCTGCTGTGCACACACGTGTTCACTCCCCCCCGACAGGTGTCCTCTCACAATGCCCAGGGAAGCGGTGGTGTACTGTTCATGACCCCTCCCAACACGGCGTGCTCCAACTTGGCATGTGCGCATCTACCCGTCACACCCACCCACCTGAGCACTGCGTCCATACGACTTCACACGACACATGTGTGTCTTCCACAGTTGTGCTACTCATTTGCGTTGACATCCAATACCAGTGGACTACATGGTCATGTCACGACTGCCGTGTACTTCACATACTCTCATCCTCTCTCATTCGTACTTGTGAAATGAGTCAGCGGAGACAGTTTTGGTTTCAAACATTATATTGAGTCTTCTGTCCTCTGTGATGCAGTATAGTGGACACTACTGGCAGCGGAATACATGTTGAGGATATACTGAGCATGATTGCAAATGGGATAGGGTGTGGGGTTACATGTGATTGGCTGTTGCATGTGGGATGTGGGCTTCAGAGTTACATCTGCTTGGCCAAGGCTGTGCTAATGTACATTTACGTATAGCTGCGGAGCTGCGGACTTTGACACAGACGGTATACATGTAGCCTACCAGACCGCTTGGCATCATGGGCACAGTCCATCTCAGTTCCATGTGACAGGTTTGCTGCGGTTGTTCCTCATGCACGCGTGCATGTGAGATGACATCAGGGCATGTGCTTGCGTGCATGCAGCGGCGTGCCACTTGTTGTTGCAATGTGGTGGTTACTGGACATGTCACAGTCACTGGGGTCGTGTTGTTGTTGTATGCACTTGTCGTCCATGCAAAGGTCCTGGTATGGGATTCCCGGGGCGGGGGTGGGAGGGGTGCAGCACCCACAGACTCCAGGCGACCTATTCATGTCCACTGAGCGGTGTGTGTGTCCATGGGCGCTGGATCCATGTCGTGTCCTGGTTGTTCGTGCAGTTCCGTCCATGTGGGTGCGATACACAGACCCCATGCCACTGCCTCCCACGATGCATGCGGTGTTCCTGGATGTGATGGGGAACAGTGTGCATGTCCCGGTCATATCCGATGTCATGGCGATGTCGTTGATGGTGTGGTAACAGTTGCCGGTCGTTTGGTATGGCTGTTGTGGTGGTGACTGGCCAGTCCGTGCGGAAGCTAAGCATGGGTGCGGGGTTGGACATCATAGGTCAATCGGGGAACCTGCGTTGTGGTCCGACGAATTTACAGGTTGTCAGGTATGCGATGCCGTCCAGCAGGGCTTCCATGTCATTGGTGGTGTACATGTTTGCCAG
Source organism: Calotriton arnoldi (assembly GCA_963921515.1). Taxonomy (NCBI): domain Eukaryota; kingdom Metazoa; phylum Chordata; class Amphibia; order Caudata; family Salamandridae; genus Calotriton; species Calotriton arnoldi. The sequence goes on along the minus strand of CAWUFW010023687.1, from coordinate 4,916 downwards.
CCAATGTAGCGGATGGTGGCTGTCAAGGTGTTGTTCGTAAGTTGTCCCTTGGAGGACCATGATGGGGCATGCTGGGTGACATTCGATGTAGCTGTTCTCGATGATCCGTCGTGTGGAGGCACAGTGGTCCCATTTCAGTGCGGGTGCGATGTTGGCCACATACGCCATGCCCCCATAGGCAGAGCAGGCCCTGTCGTGTGCGTCCAGAGGGAGGAGTAGTGGTAGCAGGTCCGCCTTTAGACATGCCGGGTTGGAGAGGCACATCTCCACGGGATGCTGGTAGGGACACCTCCGACAGTAGAAGACGGGCATGACGCAGCTGAACAATGTGATGCGGTAAGTCAGTCGGTAACTTACGTTCAGCAGGGACAGGAGATCGCATCCCAATATATGTATCAGGTTGGTTTTGTACAGCTTGAGCTGTCCGGCGTAGTTGGGTAGGTGTGTTGCGGTTGCCATTTCGCAGCGGTGCGTTGTGGTGGCGTGCTCCGGCTGTGTGTGCAGTCTGCAATGTGCACGCTCCGAGGTTGCTGTGAGCTCTGTGTAGTCGTAGGGAGACAGGACTTGTGTTCTGTTGGCTTGTGCGGAGGACACGGGCCCTCATCCCACATGCTTCTCAGACAGTTCAAGGTCAGTGATGTGTGACTCCTTCCAATTAACTTGCATGTGGCCGACATGGGGGAGTGTTTTCTTTTTTCTTCCCCGTCCGTTGTGTGCTTCTGTGATATGCGCTATCTGCCCTGTGGTCGGTCTCCTCGGCATGCCTGTGTTGGTCTTTTCTTGGACAATGGCTGTATTCACCGGCTTCTTTCGTAGGGCTGTGGTTTCGGAGTTGGAATGGAAGGTCATTCAGTGCTGTCTGCTCTCCCTTGTGTGGGCGGCAGGCTGCCTTTCCGCTCTGCGTTGGGCCTTGTGTGTGAATGTTATTCTTGGGCCACCTGTTGTCGGTCCCCGGGCTCTTTGGTGTTCCGTTTTATATGTCTTGTTCATATGTGCAGGGTGGTATGGGTGTTTCAGTGTGGTACTGGCGTTCCTCTTCCCGAAGGGGCCCTGCTTCTCCTAGTTGGTGTTGCCGCCGCTGTGTGCTACGCCATGTTTGTTACACTGGGGTGTGTCCTGCTGTTGCGTGACTTCACTGACATGTGTGCGTCGGTTGTGTGGCGTTGGGTGTTGTCCGTGAATTGGGCGTTGGGGACATGTCTGTGGCAGGCCTGTCACGTGTCATGTGCGTTCGGGGTGGGGCTGATGTGTGTGCTGCTTGGTTGTGTCCCTGTGTCTGTGTGCGACGCATGCATGGCGCTGCGGTTGGCCTCTGCGTTGTGCGCATGTGTGGCGGCGTCATCGCCGCTTTGGGGCCGTGACGGGGTCGTTGGTTCCTAGTCCCAGGTGGTGTGTACACATGTGTTACGCGATGTTACGATTTGGCCTGTGTGTCATATGTGGATGCAATGGTGGATGTGTAGTGTACACGCGGTGGTGGAGGGTTGTCCGCTTTTTCCGCCCTTGCACTGTGTGCGCTGTTTGCGTGCACTTGTTGTGTGTGTGCCTACCTGCGTCTCCGCGGTACGTTGCGTCCTTGGTGGTGCATCAGCAAGAGCATGGGGAGGGCCTGCAGTGCTGGATTCATGCTCGGGGGAGCCGCTTCTTCGTTGTCCGTGCTCGGCGTCCGTGTTACCGCTTCGGTTTGTCGTACGGTGTCTCTTAGCCGTGGGAGCCGTTTGTTTGCGGCATCGTAATTTATACGCCGGGCGGGACGTGATTTCGTCGGACGGTGTGTGTCAATTGTGCTGCGCCGCTACGTGTACGGACGCACTTTGATGGCGGACGGTGTTGCTGGCTTGCCGGCGGTGTTTGGCCTACTTTTCGCATCGTAATTGGGCGGGCGTGTGGACTGCTGCGTGCCGGCGGTAACTGGTGGTTTTTGCATCCGCCAGCACGGCGGTTGTGCTTCCGCCCGCCATCGTAATGACCCCCAAAGTTGTTTTTAGTACTGGGATGTTGGGTTATTAGGGGAAAATGGTAAAGTTGTTAATATTGTAAAACATATATATTTAGTGTCCAGCATCTTCTCTGACTTAATACTTACTGGAGTGGGAATAGTAATTTATATATGTTTAATGTCCAGCACCTTCCCTGAGTTAATACTTACTGGAGTGGGAATAGTAATTTATATATGTTTAATGTCCAGCACCTTCCCTGACTTAATTTTCACTGGAGTGGGAATAGTAATTTTATATGTTTAGTGTCCAGCACCTTCCCTGAGTTAATATTTACTGGAGTGGGAATAGTAATTTATATACGTTTAATGTCCAGCACCTTCCTTGAGTTAATACTTACTGGAGTGGGAATAGTAATTTATATATGTTTAATGTCCAGCACCTTCCCTGACTTAATTTTACTGAAGTGGGAATAGTAATTTTATATGTTTAGTGTCCAGCATCTTCCCTGAGTTAATATTTACTGAAGTGGGAATAGTAATTTATATATGTTTAATGTCCAGCACCTTCCTTGAGTTAATACTTACTGGAGTGGGAATAGTAATTTATATATGTTTAATGTCCAGCACCTTCCCTGACTTAATTTTACTGAAGTGGGAATAGTAATTTTATATGTTTAGTGTCCAGCACCTTCCCTGAGTTAATATTTACTGAAGTGGGAATAGTAATTTATATATGTTTAATGTCCAGCACCTTCCTTGAGTTAATACTTACTGGAGTGGGAATAGTAATTTATATATGTTTAATGTCCAGCACCTTCCCTGACTTAATTTTGACTGAAGTGGGAATAGTAATTTTATATGTTTAGTGTCCAGCACCTTCACTGAGTTAATATTTACTGGAGTGGGAATAGTAATTTATATATGTTCAATGTCCAGCACCGTCCCTGACTTAATTTTGACTGGAGTGGGAATAGTAATGTTATATGTTTAGTGTCCAGCATCTTCCCTGAATTAATACTTACTGCAGTGGGAGTAGTAATTGTTATATGTTTAGTGTCCAGCAACTTCTATGAATTACTAATTAGTGCAGTGGGAATAGTAAATTTAATTTGTTCCATGTAAAGTAGTTTTTATTATTTAATGTATACTGTATTGGGAATAGTAAATTATATATGATTAATGTTTTGTATGTTTTATTTTTAAATTTTAAGTGTACTGGGAAGAGTAAATTATATATTGTTTAAGTTTACCAAATTTAATGAATATTGTTTAAATGTATTGGGAATAGTTGGTGATGTTTGTTTATGTAGAAATATATTTTTATAATTATTTATAATTAATATTAAATATTTATATAACAAATATGTTATTTGATGTGTATTTATTTATTTTATATAAAGAGTTGTAGGAAACTTACTGTGTGTTTTTATATGTGAAGGAATATAAATGTATTTTATTATGTGTAGTGAAAATGAATTTGTCTTGTGTAAGTGATGTATAGTTTATAATTTTCTAGTAAAAAAACAAATGTTAATTAAAAGGTACATTTATGAAATTAATATATTTAAGTAAAATATTTAATTATAAGATATACATATAAAAATAAATTAGACTTTTTTTATTTTCAAATATTTTTATTTTTGTATAAGTAGATAGAAAGAGAAACAATTTTTTTATTTATTTATACAATGCAATAGACATTATTAAATATACATAAAATTTGTAAATTTTTATTGAAGGAACATAAATTATTTTACATACATTTATTCGTTAATAGAATTTTTTAAGGGAAAAAAAATGTTATGTCATTATTTTACAACATTTGTAACATTGTAATATATGTATACAAATTATATAACCATTTTTGGTATATATATACAGAAAGTAAAGCATTGTATGTTTATTTATTATTTAATATTGTAACATTATAATGTTGTAGTAAATATTGTTTATCATTTACAAATAATTAGCACTTTATTACATGTAAATATATTTTTAATTAATATTAGTATATAAAATATTAATAATATTAATTATCACATTGTTGTAATTAATGAAAATCTATTTTTAAACAGGTAAGTTTTATTTAACAATTTTACAGAATTAATATGTATTTTTTATAATTTTTATCATTATAAAAAAACATATACAATTATAATAATAAATATATTTTTATATTAATTATTATTACAACTTTACAAAGTATAATACATTATATAGTAATTTTTAAATATACAGAAAATTGTGTACAACATAAGAAAAATATATGTGAAATTTATACTTTGATATAATGACTTTTTTTTACATTATTCCTTTTTTAAACTTTATTTAGGCAGCCATTTTAAGTTTACAGGGACTATTTTGTAACCGCGTACTGTTATTTTGGGTCATTGAGGGTCGGAGAAGCTCGCGGTTGGAAGCTGCGTCGCGTCGAGCAAGGTAAGGGAAATTTTACTTATTTTTCTAAGTTAATACTTATGTTTTAGTGTAGTTAGGACCTATATATTGTATTTATAGTTAGGTTATTACGTTTTTGGTGTGCTGTAGTTAGTTATATTTTAGTGAGATGACGTGAGTTACTGTTTGAGGTGTAGTGTAGACGGACATTAATATGAGTAAATATGTGTTGTTTTGTTGCTATAAATTCATTTTATTGTATTTAATCAATGTATTTGGGTGTATTTGTGTGGGTGGGCATGCTTTTAATCTTTTTTGCAGATTCATTTTAATCGAGTTTACGTTGGAGACAGACGCGTTTTTTTAATAAAAGAACTGTGTATTAGTTTGTTAAACTAATATTATTATCACAGTTTCTTTTAGTTTTCGGTATTTCCTGGAGCGTTTTTATATTTTTGTATCTTTTTCGGGTTTTTGAGGGTTTACGTAATTTGGATTTCGGAACGATGGATTTGTATGGGACGTGTTGTATTTTTGCATTTTTTGGGGGCTTTTTAAACTTTAACATGCATTAACACAT
>CAWUFW010023686.1:0-71414 GCA_963921515.1 Calotriton arnoldi | reverse complement strand
GGACCCCACACTTGCCTTTTGGTCACTGTGATGATGGGGGTTTAGGCCCCATTGCCACAATGGTCATGGGCTGCTTGCATTGTGGGTGCCACACACATATATGTGTGGCACATGTGCTAGGGGTCACATTGTATGTTCAATGTCATGTTCGGTGTTGTAGGCATTTGACACAGCCTGCTCTACACGCTTGTCATGGTGGTGGGGGATGTCTTAATCTTGCATTCCCTAGGTTGTGGTGTGCTTGTTGTGTCATGCATTGTCCATCCTATGAGTGGGGTGGTAGAAGTGGTAGGCATCCAGCCCCCTGGCTAAGGGTGGTAGTAGTGGTGGGCATCCTGCCCCCTGGCTAAGGGTGGTAGTAGTGGTGGGCATCCTGCCCCCCTGGGTGAGGGTGGTAGTAGTGGTGGGCATCCTGCCCCCTGGCTAAGGGTGGTAGTAGTGGTGGGCATCCTGCCCCCTGGGTGAGGGTGGTAGTAGTGGTGGGCATCCTGCCCCCTGGCTAAGGGTGGTAGTAGTGGTGGGCATCCTGCCCCCCTGGGTGAGGGTGGTAGTGGTGGTGGGCATCCTGCCCCCTGGGTGAGGGTGGTAGTAGTGGTGGGCATCCTGCCCCCTGGCTAAGGGTGGTAGTAGTGGTAGGCATCCAGCCCCCTGGCTGAGGGTGGTAGTAGTGGTGGGCATCCTGCCCCCTGGGTGAGGGTGGTAGTAGTGGTGGGCATCCTGCCCCCTGGCTAAGGGTGGTAGTAGTGGTGGGCATCCTGCCCCCTGGGTGAGGGTGGTAGTGGTGGTGGGCATCCTGCCCCCTGGGTGAGGGTGGTAGTAGTGGTGGGCATCCTGCCCCCTGGCTAAGGGTGGTAGTAGTGGTGGGCATCCTGCCCCCTGGGTGAGGGTGGTAGTAGTGGTGGGCATCCTGCCCCCTGGGTGAGGGTGGTAGTAGTGGTGGGCATCCTGCCCCCTGGCTAAGGGTGGTAGTAGTGGTAGGCATCCTGCCCCCCTGGCTAAGGGTGGTAGTAGTGGTGGGCATCCTGCCCCCCTGGGTGAGGGTGGTAGTAGTGGTGGGCATCCTGCCCCCTGGCTAAGGGTGGTAGTAGTGGTGGGCATCCTGCCCCCCTGGGTGAGGGTGGTAGTAGTGGTGGGCATCCTGCCCCCCTGGGTGAGGGTGGTAGTAGTGGTGGGCATCCTGCCCCCTGGCTAAGGGTGGTAGTAGTGGTGGGCATCCTGCCCCCCTGGGTGAGGGTGGTAGTAGTGGTGGGCATCCTGCCCCCTGGGTGAGGGTGGTAGTAGTGGTGGGCATCCTGCCCCCTGGCTAAGGGTGGTAGTAGTGGTGGGCATCCTGCCCCCTGGCTAAGGGTGGTAGTAGTGGTAGGCATCCAGCCCCCTGGCTAAGGGTGGTAGTAGTGGTGGGCATCCTGCCCCCCTGGGTGAGGGTGGTAGTAGTGGTGGGCATCCTGCCCCCTGGCTAAGGGTGGTAGTAGTGGTAGGCATCCTGCCCCCTGGCTAAGGGTGGTAGTAGTGGTAGGCATCCAGCCCCCCTGGGTTGGGGTGGTGGCGCGCATTCAGGCCCCTGTGTGCATATGTGGCATTGGTGATGGGCATCCCGCCCCTATGGTGCTGCTGTTGCAAGTATATTCAGATTCCCAGTGTATGTGTGTGATGTGTCGTGTACGTGTTGTATGTGTTTTGTGGTTGGTGTCTGACTTACCTTCTGCGCCGTACGCGTCCGTGCCTGTTCCGGTAGTAGATGTAGAATATTGGTATGATCGGGACGAAGGGATTCATGGTTGGTTCGTGTCGTTCGTCCTTCTCGTTGCTTCGCGTCGTCCTCGTCGCTTGGCTTCGTCCTCGTCGCTTCGCTTCGTCCTCGTCGCTTCGCGTCGTCCTCGTCTGTGCTGTGTTCGTCTCGTAGCCGTGGATCGTGTTGTGGCGCGATTCGGAGCTTATGTGCGCCTCTCCCGGATGCTTTGACGTGCCGTGCGTAGCGGCGGGTTCGGCGCGTACGGAAGCGCATCGTACTTGTCCGGCCGGACGGGGCTGCATTTTCCCTTCCGTGCGACTCGATTCGGCGTTTCCGGATTCGCCTCGGTCGGAGAACAGGACCTGGTTTGGGTGAGTACGGCTCGGCCGGAATTTTTGCTGTTGTGCGCATCGTACTTGCTCGTTCGGTGTGCTGTACGGATCGGTCGGGAAACAGGCTCTCGCATGGCTTTTTTCCCGACCGAATGGTATTGGGTGCGCCTCCGACCGAGATCGGAATCGGCCCCATAGTGTCTCATATAACACCACCATTGATATAACTGGCGTTTCCTACAAGCATACTGCATGCAGGCGTGGTCCAATAATCATCCTCATAATCTCTAGTCAAGTGCTCTACGTAATGCATACTTGGGTATAGAAACAATCACTATGTACATAATATAGGGCATGATCTATAGTCATGTCCTTGGTACGCTACATAGAGACATAGGGCATGGAGGCTATGGTCAGCAGCCAAGCCCAATGTGTAAAGCAAAAAAGACCTGACCAAAGGTCATGCCATGTTCCTGTTACTGAGGGGATCGTAGGACACAAGCATGTACGTGTGCTCTACCAGCCTTCACCCATGCCCTGTGCACTCTACATATAGGGGAATAGAGCCAATGAGGCATAGTTTGGGGCTATTCCTCACATGTTGCAAATATAGGGCACTGTTATCAGGCCTGGTCGGTGTTGGTGAATTATGTAGATTGTCTATGCAACACAATAGAACATCTTGGTCTAGACAAAAAAGAGTTGAAAACAGAATAACCTGAGATGGAGTATTCTTTTTAAAGGTCGATTTCCCTCACCCACCATAGGTGTCATCCTTCATCATTGGGAACCTCCTCACACCCTGATACCTAGTCACGGTGCGGGCAACAACCCACTCATTGAGAGGGAGGAGCACAGCGGATGTTTTTGGAGTTATAATAAATACCCTCTAATGAGCTTAGGGTAGTGAGGTAAGCAGAGCGTACAAAGAAAAAGTGTGATAGTTAAAACTAGCTCCAGGATATGTGAACACCTCTATTCTTGCGTCTCTGGGTCAGGATTAAAAAGTAAGACACTGCATGAAAGATTAAGCCTGCTGGGGTGTGTCACGAGGGTAGGTCAACATGTTTCAGCCAATAACCATCCAATGAAGTGTTGCTGCATTTATCAGGATCTATAGTGATAATGCTTCTGTATCAAAGTTGTGTTCAAAACAATATATGTATAATGTGAATTAATACAAAACCGTCCAGTGGTCCTCTGGAAATCCAAGGGAGGGATCCACTGGTGGTCACTTGCAAGAAAGTATATGTAAATGCATATGTACAAATGAATAGCTAACTTATTGTAAATTGTAAATTGTATTGTATTTACAATTTACAATAAGTTAGCTATTATAGCTAATTATAGCTAACTTATAATTTCAAAACAGGCTTGTGGTGGAAGAAAGCCGCCATACCACCAAACACAATGGAGTGTAGCGCACCCATTCTTGACACCCATAAAGCAAAACCCATTACCAAAGTTGAGTGCGATACACTAGGAACAGGTAGGTACTTCATATATCAAGATAAGCTCATGTATAATGCAACTTAAAGTGAGGAGTAGACTGGTGGTGTGCCCGGTCCGGTGCCACTACACCCGAAGGAGAGTTAAGAGCAAACTCCACCGGCGTGTATTGAGGATATATGTTGATTCTGGACTGTCGTTTGAGGAGTGTGTGGTATGAATGGTGTGTTAGAGAAAAGTGAGGAGTAGAAAGGACGAAAGGGGATGGATGATTGGAAATCTTTTTAACAATAAAAATATCAATTGATGGGGGAAGGCAAGATGGCCGCTGACTGACCTTTGTGAGAGTCGCTGTTTGTGCTCTCTCCCCCGAGCAGCCTGATGGATTAATTTAAACTGGGGAATCTCGAGGATATGCCGCTGAGCACTTACCTGATAGAGCAGCTGCTTACCTGGTTGCTGAGACGCAGCTCTCGCCGGAGGCCGAGGGTACTTTTGGCAATTTTGAAACGCTGCGGGAGTTTGGAACTGCCAGCGACTCCGGGTGTTCTACCTGCGGGGAAATGATGGCGCCTAAAACAACTAGGTTCACGAAAGACGGAGCCGTGAAAGACCCGCCAAAGGAGATCAGCTTGGCGGCGAAGGGGCAGGGGCAAAATCGCCGAGGTGCACCATCGAAGAAAACTGAAACTGAGGAAAACACGGGGAAGCCCCGGGAGGGCGGCGTGGACTGCCGGACCGGGCGGGGTGCTGTGGGTGGTGAGAACTCGATGCGCCACCCTACAGTTGCAGAGGCTTTTGCGCCTACTGCAGCGACTGGAAATAATAACTTGATGCACGCTACACGACCAGAAGAGTCTAGTATGAGCGAAGCAGCTCCCCCAGGCTCAGATCCATCTGAAGAGGCCGCGCAGCGACCCGGACTGGAGCGGGAGATGCCGGAGGAGGAGCGATCCGGGTCTGTTCTGGGATCGTGTAAGCAACCGGGACAGTTATTGCAGGTATCACTGGTACCACAGAGCATCACACAAGGTAACAAATGCAACTCTGTGGGAAATGTATGGGTACCTCTTGACAGAGAAACAGTAGTAATTACACCAACGATTGGTTCTGAAGGTGCGGGCTCTGATGGGAGCGGGACTGGCTTGGCGGCTCAGGCTTGTGCTAAAAATAACTTAAAAACTGATCTGGTGGAACTCTGTGAACATGCAGTCAAGGAGATTGGAGGGGGAAGGTGGACTGCTGGTTTAAATTCAATAGCCTTGCGTTCTCCAGAGGGGGATACGTTTTTTTCCATAAATGATGATACGGACATCTCATCTACAAGCGATGTGAATACATCTCAAGGGTCCGATTCAGGTGACTCCTTTGGTGACTCCTCTACTACTCAAAAGATTCAACGCTTGAGGACCTTATCCCAGAAGCGGAGGTCTAAATCTAGAACCAGCCCTTCTAAAAGCCCTTCTAAGAGTGATACAGCAATAGCTACAGCTAGGAAACTTAAATGGGATTACTCTGCAACAAACCAAACGTATGCAGAAGAAGGGGAAATGGTAGTACATGAGAAGTCGGGTAGCCCAGATGACTCATCTGCCCCGCCTGCTTCTCCGTCACTAAAATTAGAGTATTCCACCCTAAAGCAGATGCAGGGGGAGGCAAGATCAGAGAGTCGGAGGGCACATCAAGCTACCAAGAAACTGCAGGGATCACTTCGAAAAGTCAATAAACTGTGCTCTGATATGGCTGAAAGGGTCACTCATGTCGAAGAAAGAACCGTCGCTCTGGAAGAGGAAATGGGGAAGCTGCAAGGCTTTAAGGAGACACAAAAGAAACAGTCCGAAGATGTGATGGGGAAACTCGAAGATTTCGAGAATTGTCAGCGCAGGAATAATGTGAGACTGCTGGGCATCGCCGAAAAAACAGAAGGAGAGAACATTATGTCCTTTGTAGTTAAACTTTTAAAGGGAGCATTTCTGGATCTGGCCCAATGGAACTGGGACACTGAGGTCCAGCGAGCGCACCGTTTTCCTTTTAGCCAAAGGAAAGCTAATGCTGCCGGACAGAGGGAGTGCCCCCAGAGTCATTCTTGTTTATGTCGGTAATTTTCTCCTTCGACAGGCAATTCTGGACAGAGCACAACCGGAAGCAAAACGAACATATGAGGGCCATACTTTTTTTGCTCGCCTTGACTTTTGTCACATAACGGTCGAAAGGAGATGGAGACTCCGACAGTTGATAACCCCCTTTCAGGGGATAGGGTGCGAAGCCTATTTGTTATTCCCGCTCGGCTCAAGGTTATTGTAAAGGGGAAGGTGCGCATGTTCTTTTCTGAGGTAAAAGCACAGGAATATTTGTCCGAGCTGAAGGGGACAAAGGAGGGAGCGGGGGGGGTTAGTTGTAGCTGGGAGGATTCAAAAAGGCTTCTATCTTTATTACAGGGGGCATTTAGCTATCCTCCTTTCATGTGCTACCTGTGGCTGATCTTTCACTCTCCCTTAATCTTGTTTTTTGTTTTTCCCGTCTTCTTTCTTTAGCTAGGGTTAAAAGGCACAAATGAGGCACAGGGGGGGTACATGGCGTTTGGGTGTTCGGGGGGGAGTCGGCAGTGGCTCGAGTTGAGAGTTACAGCGGCCACGCATAGGTCATGCTTGACCTATTTTCCTGTGTGGGGTTCGGGGGCGGGGGTGGGGGCCCCGTTGGGAAGCTTGCAAGGGAGGTCACGGTACAGCACAGCACTACACATTACTTGAGGATGAATACAGTGAATACAAGGAATCAATACAGGGTGTATTTGAAAATAAGGGATCAAAGAGCTGAAACAAAAGAGCAAAGATACAATAATTTAGGGATCGCGAAGGGCAAGGTGGCTAATATTAAGCGATGAGCCTGCGTATTGCCTCAATTAATATTTGTGGCCTTAATGATCTGACCAAACGACAAAGGGCTGCAGTGATTTTGAAAACAATGCGTGTAGATATTCTGTGTGTTCAAGAGACCCATATGGAAGATAGCAGGGCTAATCTCATGGAACAGTTGGGCTTTAAACTAATTATTAACACCAAACAGGGTACTAGGACGAGAAGGGTTGCCATCCTCTCTCGCCAAAATGATGTTATCTTTAAGAAGAAAATAGCTGATAAATGGGGCCACTGGGTCTTGGTAGAATGTAAGTGGCACGAGGAAACACTCACGCTATGCTCCATCTATGGCTCTACTGGGGATGATCCCAAAGTCTTAGAATTCCTGGATGTTGAATTAGCCTCTTGGCCCTCCCCAGTTATTATGTGCGGGGATTTTAATATTAATGGCTTGGGGGGCCTTTGGGGGGGGGAGTGGGAAGTAGTTATTTGGGTAGAAAGAAAAGAGTCTATGGGGCACTTACCAATCTGGTTCAAAATAATGCGCTTATAGATGTGTGGGCTCAGCTAAATCCCACTGACCCTGGTAGTAAAAAAATTTCGGCACCCCATAAGATTGTTACTAGATTAGATTACTTCTTCGTGTCTTACTCATTAAAATCAAGATGTAGGATAGAAAAACACCCCCAGATAATCTCAGATCATAATCCCCTAGTTCTAACAATTACCTGTGGAGGGGGGGAAAGACAAGAGAAGGGCTGGACCTTTGAGCGTGGTCTTTTAAAAGATCCAGAATACTTGACTCATATGAATGAATGGATCAAGTGGTTCTGGGAGATCAATAGAGAGAGTGCCAGTCCAGGGATTGTCTGGGATGCGTTCAAAGCCGGGGTTAGGGGAGAGACACTGAGTTATAGTTTGGGCAGGCAGAGAGGGAGGGTCAACGGATGAATGCACTATGTAAGGTATTGGTGGATGTGGAGGAGGAGCTTGCAAGCGCGATACGAATGAGCCAACCACTGGAGGATATAATGTTTAAGTTAGCAATAGGAAAGGCGGAAATTGGGGATATCGCGGCAAGCAAGGCTGCCGAACATTTTTTGGCGAGTAGGGAACTTTGCTACGAGTTTAGTGAAAGGGTGGGTCATGCCCTGGCAGTACGACTTAGGCAAAAAAATATGGCTGGGGAGATCAGGGATATTATGGACAGAAGTGGAAAGCTAATAGAGGGCTCACTAGGCATCCGGGAAGTTTTCCCCCAATTCTATGAGGATCTGTACAGGGAAGAACAACGAGGGGAACATAGATTAAATCAAGAATATCTACAGGAAATTTCGAAGCGCAGTATTGACTCCGAAGATAGGGAGGCACTTGATATAGCGCTGACCCAGGATGAGATATATGGAGCATTAGGGAGTCTCTGGTCCGGGAAAGCTGCTGGACCGGATCTAATTCCCTTAGAGTTTTATAAAATATTTCTTGAGGTTATCAGACCGGATCTGGTGCCTATAATTGGACAAGCTCAGCAAGGCTGCTCAATCCCCGAGTCATGGGCTGGGGCAGATATGGTTGTGTTTTTAAAGAAGGGCAAGCCACCTGGAGAACCGGGCTCATACAGGCCAATAACACTGATGAACAGCGACGTTAAAATTTACTCAAAGGCCTTGGCAACCCGTTTGAATCAAATAATTGGGAAAATTGTTCATCCCAGTCAGCATGGCTTTATCCCCGGAAGGGGTACTAGAGAACATACCTGAAGAGTTATAACCCTATTCGATGTAGCAGAGGTCTCAGGGGATCCTATGGCTTTAATACTCATGGACGCTGAAAAAGCGTTCGATAGGGTCTCCTGGGACTACCTCTGGGATGTTATGAAATGGTTTGGGATCGGGAGCAACTATATCCAGGCAATTCAGGCTTTATATAAAGCACCGGAGGCTCGGATTAGAGTGAATGGGGGATACACGGCGCTGGTGATAATTAAACGAGGCACAAAACAGGGGTGCCCCTGCTCGCCCCTCATTTTCACTTTATACATTGATCCCCTGTTAAGGAAGCTGGATGCCACCATTAGTATAAGACCTATGTGTTATCATGGGTGGGAGACCAAAATATTGGCCTTTGCGGACGATGTCGCTGTAGTCACTCCTAACCCCCAAGACACAATGGTCGCAATAGAAGAAGAGGCTCAAGCTTTTGGAGTGATATCCGGGTATGCACTAAATAGCCAGAAGACGCTGATAGTTAAGGACTAAACTAGAAGATTTTCTGGTGGTGGATTCAGCTGTCTATCTGGGTATTGAAATAACTCCAGATCTGGGGAAATTAGTGGAAAAAAATATGGAACCAATTATAGGGAAAGCCAAAAAGATTTTGATAGATTGAATAATCTCCATATGTCATTGGTCGGCCGCAGCAATGTGGTAAAGATGGTTTTCCTCCCCAAGATACTCTATCTCTTCAGGGCCATTCCGTTAGAGTTTGAGAGGCATTGGCTTATGATACTTGAGCATATCGTGAATAGGTTTATATGGGCTCATGGAAAAACCAGTCGGGCTATAAGATATATGTCATTGTCTAGGGAGAGAGGTGGGTGGGCAGTCCCAGATTTTAAGATGTATTATTGGGCTTCGGCTCTACAATATATGTCTGGCCTATTTGGGAGGGCTGTGGGTGACTCGTGGGATAATCCAGGCTCTCCCGATGTATATGGGTGTATTAGGTGAGGAAGCGATCAATTGTTTTATGAAATTTACCGAACCAAGTTATTATAAAAAAAACGAGATTTAAGACCTTGGTGACTGCACATAAGATCTGGGCCGCATTCAAAAAGAAAATTGGCCTTGGCAGATTTAATTTTTACACACAGTTATATAGATATTTTTTCTGATACAACTATGTTAGAATGGGAGGGGAAGGGGCTACGGGTTTTGGGGGATTTAATGGGACCTGATGGGATTCGGATGTTTAGTGATATCCAGCAGGAGCATGGTGTTAATATAAGAATTTTTTTTAAATACCTGCAGTTGCGGAGCTTTTTTAAAGGGAAAACGGGTGGGCCGTGTGGCTTTCAGAGAGCGGTAATTATAGATGTTATAAGAGCGGGAGAGAACTGCACTATTAAGAAAATTTATGTTGAACTGCAACTACTTAAGCCGGATGACCTGGATAAATACGGGAAAAAGTGGTCTGACAAACTGGGCATAGATCAGGACTGCTTTTCTGAGTCTTTAGAACTGGGTCAAAGTATCTTATGTTCAGCGGGACTGCAGGCCCAGCATTTTAAAACGATCTATTTTCTGTACCATACGCCTGCAAGGATAGCGCAGTGGGGTGGACAGGAGGGAATCAGGTGTCCCCGGTGCAATAGTTCAGAAGCTGATCTAATTCACATGTTCTCGACTTGCCCCCAGTTGGTAAATTTAATAAAAGCAATAGAAAAATTTATGGATCAAACTTTGAATATACAAACACTTCTAGATCCAGCTCTAATACTCCTGGGGATCCAATTGAGGGGAAGGCAAAATTCTGCTGATTATTTTTTGTTTCTTGCTATGGCTGCCCTACGTATTATTATCGCCTCTGCCTGGCTGGATCAATCAGCCCCAACCTTTCAGCAATGGCTTGCTAAATTGTTAGCTATATATAATTTGGAGAAAGGGATCTATGAAAGAAAGGGCAAGAGAGGGAAAAAACTCGGTAGGTGCATATGGGAACCTATTTATAGATGGAAGGAAGCTGTGAATGATAGCAGATTCTGACTTAAATTAATTTTATACTGATGTGTAAATTCTAAAAAGGATTTTTGACTCTTTTGGCATAAGCCGAATCCTTGCTCTACTGGTTTTTAAAGTGTATAGGATCTCATTAATTTGTATTGCATGTTGATTGATAACTTTGAAAAGGGTCCTTGATTTACTGTTCATAAGGATGAACTGTTGCTCTACTGGCCTCAAAAAAGTATTGGATATTATGAATTTGTATTGTATTGTGATGGAAAATTTGAACCTCGAGTAACAATTGTACGTTTATTATTGTACTGTACCTTTTGGGAAAGGAATAATAAAAAAATAAATCAATTGATAACAGTTCGACAACAGATGAAATTTGTGATGAATGGCTACAGGTATTTAGTAGACTTTGGTAAAATATATGTGATAATATGTAATTGATGTATTTCAAGTTGCAAAAAGTGAGTTCAGGAGAAAGTATGGTATAAAGATAAAAAATAGAAAAATGAATAAATGAAAAATATGAAATATGACAAATAAGTTACAAGAGTGTTATCTGGGTCTGTTCTAGTAGGGTTCATTCATGTGTGATATATACAGGCTTGGAGGACCTTTCTTTGATTGTGTTTGCTCTGTAATTTTAAGGTCAGGATGTATCAAAATATCGCTTATATAATTAGCCCTACTTCTGAGTGTATGTCACAAAACAGATTATGGGGTTGCTTTTCATCTGATTATATCACAATGTTTGAGGATAGTTTTATCAAATGTTTACATGTTCTAGAAATGTACTAATACACAGCATATATTACCTGGAACACTCATTTTTGACCAAGTCATGACAATAAAAATGTTAATACTCCATTGAAGATCATTAATACAGTACTGTACCTTTTTGACCAGATGAAGTGTGACTCTATTATTTCTTTATCTTTTGTCAAGGCAATATATTGAGATGTTGAACAGAACATCATATTGCTAACAGCCAAGTGTATATATCCTTTATATCATAACCAGCTATAAATTGTTTTCACATTTTGTTGCTATGTACAGTGTGTAACAGATTAGCCATTTTCCCAGTTGTTGGATTGTGTGCATCTTTTAATTTGAAACAAAATAATGGCTTCTACGATGGTTAAAAATGGGCTGAGTAGCATAGATTGGACAAGGGGCATTGGAGACAATTTAAATAAGACACACATTATATCACCAAGATTTCCATATATAAGTTATAGTCTAAAGTGAAGATAATGGCCAAACTATTAATCACTTTTTTATTGGTGATACCATGGCAACAAGTACACCAGGCATGCTATACCAAGCAGTGAACCTATACAAACTCTAGAATATGTGCATTATTCAATTATAATTTGGCATGTAAATAAACAGTTAATGTTGTCTATAAAGAAAATGGGAATTGTCATGAAACCAAAGAGTACGCATCAAATGGCAGCTCTGACGCATTGTAATCACAATCAGGGATATTCACAAAGGTAACTTACACTTGTGAGTAATTTACACATGTAATTTACTCTTACACTTTTGAGTAACTTTATTGCTTTTGGCTGTTCACAGAATCCAAGTATGAAGTTACTCAAAAGTGTTGATTTACATGTGTCCACCCCCTGATAAAGGGGATGGAGCCAAATTGCAAGTGTAGGCTAGTACTGCCAAAAAGAAACAGTAGCAAGTCCAGCACCAGACATGGCCATCCACTGATACTGCAACTTCCTCCGATCGAAAATAATAAAGGTAGGAATTTAAAATTAACCCCATAGGAAATAATGCAAAATTATATAAACTTATTTAAAATAGCTAAAATATAAAGAAATATAATTTAATGTTAAAAAAATCTAAAAATATAATAGATTTATTGTTTAAATATAAAACATTTTAACACCTTTCTTTTTTGAAGCTATAAATTAAGATCAGTTTTTATTAAAATAAAATTAAACTATTTTTATTTACATTCAATACATCCCTTTTAATAATTTAATTTAGGTAGGAATTTATTTTTTGATATAAACTTCAGCAAAAATAATTTTAATTTAACCTAATAGATTTAAATCAATTAAATATTTTATTCAAAATGAAGTTAATAGCACTGTAACATTTTTTTTATTTTGTTCTACATTTAAAATAAGTATATGAAATTAATTTAACATAATATTGAACATGAAATATTTAATTACTTTATTTTAAATTTTAATGCACTTTTTTATTTTCCCTATACTTTATCATAGGGAGATCTTCATCCCTACCGTGGAATCTCTCTATGGTACAGCATAGAGACAGTAAAAAAGTTTGTTTAACTTAAAAAAAGAATAGTACAAATATTTTATGTTAAATATTAGTATAAATTTTATATTTCAAATGTAGAGAAAAATAAAAATGCTATAGCACTATTACTTTAGTTTTGAATTACATTTTTCATTAATTTAAATATATTAAATTAAATAAAACAATTTTTCTGACGATTGTGACGTCTTTCTCTTCCTCCTTCTTTCCCTTATGTGTGCTTTTCTATCTATTGCTCTCTGTAAATCACTGATGAGAAAAAAAGTGCTGGTCCACAAAAATGAGTGAGGGTGGTCCCCACCGGCAACCACTGGCTCAAATTAAGAACTGCTCACAGGACCCTAGTACCAAGACCTTTGAACTACAGAGATATGGTTGTGCGTTTGTTCCAAAAACAACAGAACCCTAAATATGAAGGTGTAACCATATTCATTTATCCTGACGTTACCGCATTGGTGAAAGCAATGAGGAAGGCCTTCGCTGGAGCAAAGAAAAAACGACAATAGCCGCAGATATAGACGTTTTATATCCAGCAAGGCTCAGAGTCACTCATAAAGGGAAAGGGTACATCTTTGTGACCCACTGAAGGAGGACGCACTGGTCTCTGACCCAAACTCGACTACGGTTGAAAGCAACTGAACATTAAATGCATTTGTCTGTGACTGTGCACTTGGCTACAGCTGCCTCTGCTGGTGATGTACCATTTGACTGGTTCTGCTGTTTTCTCAATCTATTTTGCTTTTTGTCACATTCTATCTAATGTCCTGAAACATAAGTGATTTATTAGTCCCAAAAATGCACACAGAGTACTAGCCTTGCTATACAGACATAGGGTAACAATTCCAATATTGCCAAAGACTCACCATGCCTCTGGGCCCGACAAGATATTTGACATAGGCTGGTGTTAAAATACATACTTTACTATGATTATTTCATATTCTACGGGAGCACCCATTTTGATCCACATTGGCCTAGCATTCAGGCCCACTCTACAGGAACAGCTGGTGAAGGTAGATGCCTAATGGTCATGGGGCTACTGGGGAATGTCCAAATAACCTTTGCTAATGCTTATCATCCAAATACTCGCAGTCCGTTATTCTCTGTTGAAATAATGACCACTCATAGATATTAATGCACACTAAGAGATATGAGATGGTGAGTTTAGTGCCACACTAGACCCCTGAGTGGATAAATTCACCAGTTAACCAAACAACAATCAGATGCTTCTCACAAGTTGAACATTGTGCCTAATAACATGACTTGATAGATGTTTGGCGTCAAAGAATCTGGGACTCGAGGGTACAGCTTTGAATCATTGGTGCCCAGTGATAAATCCTACATTGATTATGACTGATAAAAAGGAACATGTGCATTTGGATGTTGAGGCTGAGATCTTTCCCTGAGCGCCGTCAGATTACTCCCTGATAGTTCTGACAATCTGTCCGCCAGTGGAATCGATCAGATATAGAGGGTAAAGATTTCCATCCGATGCTCTTTTGGGTGCTGTGTTCAGGGATGATGTGCAACAAGAGAATATAGAATACTTTAAGATGAACATAGATTCAGTACCCAATCCTGGTATAGTTTCTGAGCATTTAAGACCTATACCACTGGTATCTGTATCCGTAAGCTTACAGGGGTGCTTAAAATAACAAAAAACACCCTGACACGATTATAGAGAAATATAGGTGATCGAGCAGAGGAGTACTCCCACTCTCACAAGACAGAGGTACTGGCAGCCTTAATACTCTTCTGCTGGAATTCAGAGAAATTTTGGATGGTGCAATTAAATATATGTCCAAATATGTAGGGGCTAGGCAGTGCAGGGAGGGAGATCACCCATTGTAGATACTTGCCAGATTGATCAAGCTCCATGCGTCTCCACAAAACATACAAGAAACTGAAGATGGTACTAGGATACAGATCTTAAAAGCTTTTACTAGACACTACACACAATTATATTCCTATCAGGTGAATACCACAGTAGAATTCATAAATGTCCACTTGTATAAAGTCACTCTAATGAGGCTGGAGGAACATCAATGAGACACATTGCTAGACCTAATAAACATAGGTAAAATAAAGAATGCCAATAGGTCCCTAGAGAGACTTAAGGTTCAAGAGTGGACAGTCTCACAGCAGAACTTTATTATAATGAATAAAGTGATATAGTGGCTCCCCATCTTCTGAGCATGTTTGAAGTAGCACACAAGGTAGGAATCCTCATTCCATACCTGCACAAGGCAATCGGGATGCATAGAAGGTTGTCAATTCACTTGCATTGTCTTTTATGCTTACAACACTGCAGAGGATTACCCGGTCATGAATAGAGAAAGGGAGCAGGGGAACATGGCGGCCGGGGGTTGAGCGGGTCAGGAGCTCTCTCACCTCTCAGAATTTGGAGTGGTGATGCAGCGGTGTGAAGCGTAGCGAGAAGGGTTTCTCCCGGCGACGTGTACCTTGGAGGAAGGAGTGGGGTGTTGGGGGATTGCTTCCGCACTCCGGGTGGTACTGAAGGACGCTTCGGCAGAAGGCAGTCAAAGCGCCGGCAGGATTTTTTCCCCAATCGCGGAGCGGGAGTGAGGAGGAGATCGGTGGTGCGAGGCAGCAGGAGACACAGCGGTAGGATTTTCTTTCTGGGTGGTGAGCGTAGTTGTGCAGAGAGGTATTCGGCCTTCTCCTCTCCTAGTGGGACATGTGCATACATGGCAGAGGATAGTCAATGTGGCCGCGACTGCTTGGAGGAAGGTGAGGGTGAGTGGTGGACTGTTTCTGCCTCCCTTGTAGAGATTTAGGCGGTGGAGAGGGATACCTCGGCAGGAGGCAGCCAAAAGTGTGTGTGTTTTTTTTCTCTCTGGTGTGTTGTTTAAAGCCCAATTTGGTAAATAGAGAGCCTGGTCTTTCTTAGTACATTAAACTGTTGAGTGCCCAACTTGCAAACAGATAATACTGTTTTCTTCTGGGTTAGTGTACTGAACTACTGGAAGTGGGGTATATGCGGCAGGAGATATCTAAAACGGCAGTGAATACTCCCCCCCCAATGCAGAGCTGGAGTGTGGGCGGAGGCGGCTTCAGGGGTCTCCTGGGACCGACGAGCCTCTGCCAGAATTAGTTTTCGAGGGGCCCCAGGAGCACAATACAGACAGGGGGCAAGCGGGTCATTGGTAGAGAGGAAGAATTGCGGGAAAACACCCAAGACCCACAAAAAAATGTAAAAAGTTCTATGACATCGACAAGGAAGAAAGGTGGTAGATACCTGCAAGCCTTATTACCAACCCCTCGGTACTAGGGAAGAAGAAAACGGGCAGCCCAGATATAAAATTTAACACAGAAGTAAGGAGGTTAGAGGGGACTTTAAAAGGGCAGGTTAACAGATATGCTCTGAGAAACAAGCAAATCGTGGAAGCTCCCGTTGTTGGAGACCTAACCTCAAAAGCGCAGTTTCCACTAGGTACTCCTATTGCTATCCCAATCCCAAACAGTTTGGACAGTTTACCTTCCAATCCACCAGAGGTCAGGGGAGTTTGGGATAGAAGGAAGGAAAAAAGGCTCCAAATCAGTTGAGCGAATAAAATTAACCCCTTCCTTGCGGTCCTACTTTAAGGTGCAAGCTCAGGATAAAATTCAGCCTAAGTAGTCTTCATTAACAGATACATCTAGAAAATATACTAATATGGCAGAGACTGTGGGGAGTGGAATGAAGACCCTAGGCAACCGGGAGACAATAAATAGATTTCAAGTGTTGGCAGACAATGGAACATCACAGGAAAGGAGTCCGACAACACATCTTGAGCATTCAGAACATCATGAGCTCTCCACGCAACTAGAAAAGGGCAAACACCCAGAGGTGGAAAAGATGATGACTTCCCTGTTCAATGAAATAAAGGAGTGTTTCAACATATCAGAGAAGAATCAGGGGCTTATACATGAAGTATGTGAGAGTTTGGAGAGTAAGATGAACTCCTTGGTGGAAAGACTGGGAAATATAGACGTATCCGTAGAGAAGCTAAACAGGGAGGTCGAAGTTAATCAAGGAGAAATCTCTTCCCTTGGAGCAGGCGAAAAGACCTTAAGAGATAAGATCGAGACACTTGAGAATAATGCTTGAAGGAACATTATAAGGATCCTGAACGTCCCAGAAGGCTTTGAGGGGGATAACATAAAAAGATCTTTGATAGGTCTATTAAAGGAATTTATCCCGGACCTTGAGACTAGCGTAGTAGAAGAGGACATACAACGTATACATCGAGATCCCTTTCACAAATCCACTGCTAAGAAGACACCGAGGAAGATTTTAGTAAACTTCAAAACATACACTCTTAAAGAGAAGATACTATTAGAGGCCATTAAAGCAGGTTCTTACTCAAAGGGGGATTTGGTCTTTTAAAATTAGATCGGACATTTCTAAATCTACTCAGGATAGGCAGTGGAAGTTGGGTAAATCGATGCAAGAGTTAAGATCACTAGGTGCCACTGTTCAGAGGCGTTTTCCAGCTACGCTAAAGGTGATGTGGAATAATAAAATGCATAATATAAAGGAACCAAAAGAAGTTGAGAAGCTGAATGACCAAATGAAAGCACATCATAAATAATGTAGCTCAACAGATTCCTGAAAGATGAGAGAGCTCAAAATAAAAGGGTGCCCTCAAGAGGTCACTTGATGATAAAAGGGAGGGTTCCCCAGGGAGGGAAGGGGGGACAACCGCACATAAATCTTTTTGTTATTTTTAGCACAGGGTGGGGGAGCATGTGGGAAAAACCCCCAAAAAAAGGTCCTCATTGACATAGTAATGGCAGATTTCACGGAAAAGGCAACGTTTGATTCCTCTTTAGTACATGTCAAGATTAGGAATAACTGATATAACCAAAGATAGGACAGTGGGCATCTTAACTTGGAATGTTAATGGTCTTAGGGTTGCTAGTAGACGGAAAAAAATTCTGGAATATTGTAAGCTATCAAACAGCGAGATAATAATAATAATACAGGAGTCCCATTTGTTGAAAGAAAAATGGAGCAAGATTTAAAAAAAACAAAAATGGGTTGAGCATTATGTGTGTACAGATCAGGACTGTTGTATAAAAGGGGTGGCTATTCTTTTTAAAAAAATCTATCAGGGCGTGCCTGGGGGAATGTATAGTAGATAAAAGGAGAAGATGGGTCATAACTAAAGCTAAGTTGTTTGATAACTGGCTGGCAATTGTAGGGTATTACGGCCCCAATACAGATGATCCTGCTCCACTTCAGGATCTATACAAATTCCTCCTGGATATAAGCGTCCCCATTATATTGGGGGGTGACTTCAACGTCCTGATTGATCCAATTTTGGATAAATCTTCTCCTAGGGCTACAGTCAATACCCCAAAGATGAGAGCTTTTATGAAACTTATGATGGAGGATCTAGGCTTAACAGATATTTGGAGGGGAAAAGGTAGCAAAGACATTGGGTACACCTTTAAAGACAAAAAATATGGGCACTCCTCAAGAATTGATTTCTTTCTAGTAAATACCAGGATTGGCAATAAGGTATCTAAGGTAGAGCATAAAGTAGAACACTTATCAGATCACTCGGCGGTCAGTTTGATGATCGACCTAACCCAATCACTGACACCAAGGAGATGGACGTTAAATCGTGCACTACTTATGAATATTAGCTTAATCGAAATTTTAAAGAGAGAAACAAATGAATTTTTCCAGATTAACAGGTGTGCAGCCCGATGCACATTGTCTGGGACACATATAAAGCTTCTATAAGGGGACGTTTAATTAGTCTTTCCATAGGTCAAAGCAGGGAAAGGAAAGCCAAAATTGAGAAACTTGAATATAACATAGTTAAGATTTCTAAGGAATTAGAAAATCCCCTGCATGTATTAGACCAGGCTCAAATACAGAGTAGTCTGCAAGAAGCTAAGTATAGTTTATCAAGTTTTTTGGAAGAAGAAATAAAAAAAGAAGTGGGAGGCCAGCAAGATATCTCATTACGAGTATGGGGAGGGCTGTGGGAAGCTCCTGGCATGGAAAAACAAATCAGAGCTGAACAGGAACATCATCACTGAAATTCTAGACCCCAGATCAGGTAGACTGTACAAAGAAGATAAAGAATTGGAGGAGGTCTTTGTACAATTGTTTTAAGAGTTGTATAACGAAGATACAGTAGTTTCTAGGAAACAACTACAAGATTATTTTCCCAGGAATAAATATGCCTCGACTGTCTCCTATATTGCAGGACAAGCTCTGTGCAGAGATAAGCCTTGAAGAGGTTATATTAAGAATGAGAAAAACAAAAAAAGGGAAAGCAGCAGGCCCAGACGGCATCCCCAATGAGTTATATAGAGTTCTAAGAGATGAGTTGGCCCCTTGGTATAGGGAAATGATAAATGCCGCCTTCTTGGAAGGAAGAGAACTGCCACGCTCTTGGGATGAAGCAACGATTAGTATTATTTTAAAACCAAATAAAAACCCCAAACTATGCGAATCCTATAGACCGATTTCTTGTTTAAATTCAGATTACAAAATATACACTCAGATTTTGGCAAAACAACTGGAGAGAGTCATCGGCTAACTGATACACATTGATCAAAAGGTTTTATTAAGGGGAGACACTTGCAGGACCTAACTTACGAGCTGATTGGAACAATAGATTTAGCTATAATAAGTAAATCCCCTCTGACGGTCCTTAGTTTTGATGCGGCTAAAGCTTTCAATAGGGTTAGCTGGCCCTTATTACAGTGGGCAATTAGGCAGCACGATCTAGGAGAGAACTTCTCTAGAGCAGTGACAGCGATTTAAACTAACCCTACTGCTAGAATTTTTGTAAATGGGACCCTCACGGATCAGATAGATTAAACGTGGGACTTGTCAGGGCTGTCCCCTGTCCCCCCTACTCTTTAATTTATATATTGAGCCTTCGGCAAAAAAAATAAGAGCTAACCCAAATATAAGACCACTTAAACATAGATGCTGGGAAAAGAAGGTGGGTCTTTACGCAGATGACCTGATGATTTATACTAGTGAGATGGAGGAATCCCTCCTGGAGATTTTTAAAACCTTACAAGAATTCGGGAAGGTATCAGGTTATTTAGTCAACCAGCAGAACATTGAAATAATGGAGTGGAATACACACTGCTCCAGTCCTCTAGTGAAACAAGAGATTAGATATTTGGGGATCCAGGAGGTACAGAATCTTAACGATCTGGCTCAGATAAATTTTGCAAAGGTAAAAAAAAGAAACTATTACTCTACTGAAGATCTGGAACACTATCCCGCTATCTTTTCTAGAAAGAGCAAACCTATTAAAAATGTCCATACTCCCTAAATTTACTTTTATCTTCAATACAATTCCATTGGAATTTAATGTGAATTCTATTAAAAAATTGCAATGAACATTGAGTAGCTTTATTTGGGCAGATAAAGGGGTGAGGATTGCTTGGAAGAAGCTACGTCGGAGGAAGATCTATGGGGGAATTGCAAGTCCCGACCGCCTAACATACTGTCCCGCTTTCCAGTTTAAGACTTTTAGATCGCTTCTTTTGGAAAATGTTTTCTATA
This sequence comes from Calotriton arnoldi, assembly GCA_963921515.1. Lineage (NCBI taxonomy): Eukaryota > Metazoa > Chordata > Amphibia > Caudata > Salamandridae > Calotriton > Calotriton arnoldi. The sequence goes on along the minus strand of CAWUFW010023686.1, from coordinate 51,468 downwards.
CCCCACTCTTTAAGGCCTTAATAACGGAAGAGATGGATAAGAAAAATTCTTTCCTATATAAATTTGGCCATCCTAAATATTTTAAAAAGGTGAGATTAAAGATCTTAAGGGCTGCATGCAACATATGGTATCAGATTAGATGGACCTTGGCAATACCTTATTAATGCGATTCGGTTCCGATTTTAGACAAATTGGCAGATCCGTTAAAGCAAGCAGGGATAGACAAATGGGGTCAATTGCTGCAAGAAAACAGACTAGTCTCCTGGGAATTACTAGTAAGACTAACAGAAGGACCCGTCTCTAAATTTAAATATTACCAGCTTTTAAGCTGGGCAAACTATTTGAGGAAAATAGAGGAAGGCAGTAAAGATTTTGAAATGGAGTATCAATTAAGATCTCCTTAAAAGAAGGAGGTCGCAAAATGGTATGGGATGCTGATTGAGATCGGGGAGAGCCCTATTCTACGCTGGGAGAGATCTGGAAGAGGGACCGGCCAAGCTCGCTGCTGGAAGATTTATGGCAAGTATCAATGACTACCTTTTTGTCGACTGTAACTTCTGCACCCTTCAAAAAAAATCAACACTTCACAGTACACAGGGCGTACTGGACTCCAAAGAAGCTATCTAAGCTGGGGATACAAGAGACGAAGAATTGCCCTAAATGTGGGGAAGAAAGAGCGGACGATGTCCACATGTTTAGGCGGTGCCCTCTGATAGAGTCCTGGCAAGATGTGGGTAAGGTGGTCAGAGAGATTATAAACAAAGATATTAAGGTAAGCCTAGCAATGGCAATATTTGGGGTGGAAAGAGGGGAACATTAAGCTATCAATGAAACAAAAATCTTTATTGTTTATATTAATGTTGTTGGCAAGGAGGGAGATCTGTATAAAATGGGTATTGCCTTCTCCCCCAACAAAATTGAAGTGGATATTATCAATTCGGAGTGTAAACTCCCTGGATCGTAAGAGTTCCTTGGAGAAAAAGGCTATGCTTTGGGAGTTGTGGGAGAATTGGGAAAGATAAGAACATAGAAGGGAGAGTAAAGAAGCAAAATGAGAAACCGGTCCTATGATTAAAATATCAATAGCCTAATTGGGGGACGAAGAAATCCCTCCCTGGAAAGCGAGCTACGTGGCTACAGGACTGATTTAGAGTGTAACATCGAGGACACTTGGGATCCACCCTTTTTACAAGGGGAAAAGTGCCTGGAGTTGCCTGCAGAATCTGCCTAACCAAGTCTTTATATACCTATTGATGTTACATTAGGACAAAAAATGTTTTTGCAAAAAATACATTCAAAACAACACTGCAGAGGACTGGAGTGGGCGAAGAAATAATTAAAAGGATTTCGCTGTTATGCGCGTCCCCACAAACCTGGGTTAAAGTAAATGGGACGCCCATATTTCGAAATCATCAGGGGTTCCAGACAAGGGTACTCACTATCACCACTCTTATTTGCTATAGTGCTGGTGCCCCTCACGTGTATCCTCTAGGAACATCATTCAGAGCAGGGACTCATTAGGGGGTGGACATTACACCCTTTCTCTGTGCAGATTTCTGCTTTATGTGAGGCACTCAGAATGTAAACTCTCCCATATTATTTGAGAGGTTCTTTGTTATGGCGCTCTTTCAGGCTTTAAAATGAACTGAGCCAAATCAAAGATATTCCCTCTGACCTATAACGCTACAAAATCACAAATGGAATATCCCTTCAAGTGCCATGAAGTCTCAACCACATACACGAGGTTTAAAAATATACTGGGGTGTTGACACAGTCATGAAAGACAACTATGACCCTGTTGTGCATAACGTTTGCACTATCGTCGGTAGGAAGTGTGGCTGACCGTGCCTGCCATTAAAACAGTCATCCTCTCGAAACTGTTATACCTGTTTGTGAACATTCCGAGTCCTTAGCCTAGGTCAGTCTTCAAAACTCTGCATACCCTACTCTTTAAATTAATGAGGACAAAAAAAGGAACCCAGACTAAGGGGCCGATTCTGATTCGGGCCGGAAATCTCTCCGACCGAGCCGGACCCGGAGAGATATCCGACCGAATCGGACCCGTGCAGCCCGACCGAACGAGTACGATGCGCACGTATGCCATCGGACTCGAGTCGGTCGGACTCCCATTGAAGTCAATGGGAGCCTGTCGTACAACGCGTACGCGGGCTCCCATTGACTCAATGGGTGCGAGGCGGACAAGGGCGCCCCCTACAGCGTGTACGAGGCGAAGCGATTCGCGCCGTACTCCACAGGTAGGGGGGACCCACGGGTCCCCCCTGTGTGCGACTCGCGCGGCTACGCGTACAGGGGGGTCCGACACGGACCCCCAAAGTACGGCTCCGACAGCTCTTTTGAGCCGGAGTGCGCGGCTCGGTCGGACTGCTCGCGGCGCGCATCGTACTTACCCGGCCGGGGAACGTCTCCATTGCGCGGTGCGAGTCGTGTCCGTGCGAGTCGGTCGGTGCGGTTAGAGCCGGGATCGAGTCGGTCGGAGCGGTCGGGACGCCCGAACGAGTCGGTCGGCGATTTCGCATCGTACTCGCTCGTCCGGACGCGCGTACGGATCCGTCGGGAAATAGGGCTCCGAATCGGATCCGGTTAAGCCGAATCCGATTCGGAGCCCTACCGGCCGAGATCGGAATCGTCCCCTCAGTTGGTAGGTGATGACAAGCCATTCCCCAAAAATTAGTGTTCTTGATACCAGACACAGAGCAGTAGTTTTGGGTGGTACAGGTCCACTTTGCATATTATAGGTATTAGCTGATTTCTCCACTAGCAATTGAAGATGAGCTTGTTTCTTCATGCCGCTCGTATTGGCCAAACTGATGACAAAACCCTCTACACAGATGAACATATTGTCATGGACTGTCTGCTCATGTCACTGCCTGCAGATGAGCTCTGGTTTCAACAACCTTCTGCACTGCAACTCACATTTTTTAACACTCCTCTAGTAGTGGTCACGGCAAAACTAAAATCTCAAAAGAAGCTATGAAAGCTCAGACTGATGACAATAGGACACCTTTGTGTCAACAGCTCTTTCTTAACACTGGCACAATGCAAAGACCTGGGTGGTACATCCCCTTTAAACATATTCCTATACTTCAGGATGCGACACACTAAACAAAGCTGATATTCTGACCTCCCAACACAGTTCTTAACATTGCTGGAATTGTTACAGACTATTAGCTCTGATACACCTGGAAGGGTCATTTACAGAATATATGACTCTATGGCCACCTCACATGAATATGCTGTGGGGACATTTTGCTATTTGCAAATTTAATAGACTGCTGTGTTATAAATACCTCCAACGACTTTACTACATTCCCCTAAAAGTAAAATCCTTCGATATAGATGTCGCCCTGAAATGTATCCAATACCATTTCCCAGAGGCTGCCTTCATTCATCTTACATGGACATGTCCTAAGCTAACAACATAGTGGCATTAGTGTGTATCATGATCTCTGATCTGACTAACAAATCTATCCATTCTTAGTGTCAAATACTGGTTGCAAGATTAAGTATATTGTGCAGATCTGTACTCTCCCTTCTTCCCTGATTGTCCTGTCCATCAGACATCTGGGGTCCCATCCGAGAACACTCGATGAAATTAGATAAACAGTCTGTAGACACAACCACAGCGTAATACGGAAGACAGGGATGGCCACAGATGAATGTGGGATTATGGGAACAGTTTCAGGTCATTGTATTCTGCTGTAGATATTATCAGCTTCGCTTTGGAATCGAACACCAGAGGGTTTTATTGCATGCCACAATCCTAGGTCACATTATCTATAGAAGATATCCAATGCGATTTCAATAACTGTGCTAATATACATCATCAGGATTGAGAGGTGTTCATTGTAAGCTATCTTTGTGATTTTGAAATATGTTCTGATGGATATGACTTATAATTACAATGCCTCTCTCATGTATAGTGCTTTATGAAATCATAAATATTCTTTTTTTTAAAAAGACATCCCGCTAAAGGGAGTGTGGTCCTCAATGTGGTCAGTCCTTTTGAAATTCCTCAAAGTCACCCACCCTACGTGGTGACCAGGTTGGCCTGACACCTACAGATATTTCTGAAATGGAACCCAAGATACCCTGGGACCACACAAAATGGAGAATTTGTAACTTTGTTCCCAAAAATGTTATGTCCCATGCTCCTTCTGATTGGCACTGGGTTGCCTCTGTATTGAGTGGTAGTCGGCTAGTTGCTCCTAGTTCATGGGTTCATTTCCCTGGGATTAAGAACACACTACAAAAGGCAAGCTCTACAAGTCTTCCTGGAACGCATTTGTGCTCCACTGTGAAAGAAGGCCCTGGGTACACTGCCTCAAAGACATAAATTTAGCACTGTAATGGAAATGCTCAAGTTTCATTCCAGGAAATGGCATAAGTGAGAGCACTAAGGAGTATGTGGCAGCACTCAGGACCTTAGCGGCTTACAGGGAATTTAAGAACATCAACTATGACCAGTGATCACATATTGATGAGAACTGATACTTCGAAAATTCTAGAACAGTTATGGGCTACTCCTAAATTCACCCAGAATGCTGCTGTAAATTTTGCTAAGAGCAAAGGACAATCAGAAAAGTTAATGGAAAAGATTATGGGCCATCCAGGTGTTGGTACTGAGGAGCATACTATTTATAAACAAGATAACATTGAAAGAACTAGGAGGAAGAATGACTCCAGTTTCAAAAGGAAGAACACATTAGCATGCTACCAGTATGGTAGGAGTAGTCACATGGGAAAGTCAAAGTCCTGTCCTTCTACCAACAAATACTGCAGTAGGTCTAACAGAAAGAAAAAAGGTAAATTTTGCCAGCGTTTGTACGAACAGCAGAGTTATTATGGTTTCTAAGGAGGCAGAAGACAGATCTAAAAGTTTAAACCCCAACGTAGTGTTAAGTGTTGGAGCAGAAAGAATATGTAAGCAGTTACCTAGGTCCACCATTCTGCTGGATGGGCAACAGGCCCAAGGTATGGTTGACTACTGTGAACGGTTCACTAATTTGTGCAGAAACTTTGGAAAGATTAAGGGTTGTTACCAACTTATATACGTCCAGGGGTCATATTACACACGTGCCCTGGGGGTGCAACGGGCATGGGCACCAGCTTTGTGCGCCCCCAGGGCACTTTGATATTACAGAAGGGGCATCAGACTCTTGTGTGGCCCCTTCTGTAATACTGATAGCGCTGAAGCATTTACAGGAGGGGGCTTCATGCAAATGCAGGACTCTCTTTGCCTTTGAGCTCACGCCATATCATGGACATGGGCGCAAAGGCAAAGAAGCCATCAGGAGGCACACTAAAAGTGCGCCACAGAAACATGTCACACTGTCAGTGCACCCCCTGATGGCAGCCCTTTAGAGGGGACAAAAGATATCACATAGACCCCTCCACAACTCCGCTTGCAAGCAGGTGCTGTCCCTTACTAAACCCACCTGCAAGGGGATCTTTGTCCCTTCTCTAAAGTGCAGGCAGGTGCCGCCTGCACACTGAAACACAGATTGGTTGATTAAAGTAGCTGCTCCATATTTCACTGAGTGCGCTGCTTCCAGGGTAGCCCAGAGTTCATGGATACCCTGAGAGCAGCACATTGATAGTAATCCGTGGTACAAACATGAACAGTGCACCTGATAAATAATACGGGCCCAGGGGGTTATAGTTGTTATTGGATAAATATCCCAGACTATGGGGGTCATTATGATGGCGGGCGGATCGCCCCCGCCGGGCCGGCGGTTGTCACCGCCAGCCCGGCGGGGGAGATCCGCACGCCATCCGCAAAGCAAAGACCCCCGCCATATAATGATGGCTGGGGGGTCCGCGGCGGACGGAAAGACCGTCCGCCGCTTTTCCACCGGTCGACTCATCGACCGGCAGAAAACAGGGATAATATGGTGGCGGTGTCTCCAAGACACCGCCATCCATATTATGATGCCAGCGGAGATCAGCCTTTCCATGGCGGCATTGAATGCACAACGTGCATTCACAGCATTGTGGCATCACAGCATTGTGGCGGGCGGTGCGGTGAGCACCGCCCGCCACAATGATGTGACTAGGGCTTGCCACCGCCACGGTGGCGGTGGCATCGTAATATCATGTGCGGGACCGCTGCACCCCTTGCGGACGGTCACGCATTCCGCTGCGGTGGTGGGCGGACTTTCTCTGCCCGCCATCGTAATGATGCCCTATGTTTGGGGTTACATGGATTCTGAGGACGAAGGACAGGGTGGAAAATCTATGTAGCTGAAAAAGCAGACTCCATTTTTGGATGGCACTATCAAGAGAGGATCATCCGCAATGGCTGATCTGCCAGTTTACATAATTACAATATGGTGCAGGACATGACCCAGCCCTGTGAAACTGGGTGGAGGAGACTACAAGAGGAGCCTACAAGAAAGGTTCAAGGGAATTTTCAATGGGGAGCTAGGGAGGTATAAGAGTTTGAACATCGGATCACATTTGAAGGAGGTTGTCATTCCCATTGGTGAGAAATGTCCCATTATCATACAGAAATAAATTAAAGAGAATTTTGGAGGAATTTGTGCCAATGATGCTATTGAACCTGTAAAGGCATCTTCCTTGGCTGCTCCCTTAGTAATTTCCATTAGGAGCTCTGGAGATCTCAGGTCATGCTTTGATCTCCATAGTTTGAATAAAGCAGTCTGGATTGACAAACATCCTTTACTTTGCACAAGATTGACTCTACACTTGGGGCGGGGGCAGCTTTGTTTTTGACACTAGACCTGCTCGGCATTCCAGGCACTTAACAGCATTTGTCACCCTGGAAGGAATGCTCGAATTCAAACAAATGTGTGTTGGGCTTTCAAATACTCCTTCTATCTTTTAAAGTCTGACACTTAAACAGAAAAGTTTTGTTTTAGGGCTACCAGTGTGGGGTACCTGGGACAAACCAACTCTAAGGAAGGAGTCAGACCTAAACCTTGCCATGTTAAAGCAATCCTGGAAGCACCGGCATCAAGTTTTTGCAAGACTATGCTACAAAGGTTGAACCTTTAAGGACACTGTTTAGAAAGAGTGTGACATTTGCTTGGGAGAAGTGACCAGAAGGCTGCTTTTGTCTTGCTTAATAATTATATAGTTTGTGCCCCTTGTCTGATATATTTTCTGGTGGATAAACACCAGTTTAGTTGATGCCAGTGGTTGTGGTCTGGGTGCTATATTAGTGCAGTTTTTTAACATAAGGTAGCAGACGGGTCCAGAGTGTTGCATGACACAGAGAAACTATTCAGTCAAGGAATGGGATCTCTTGGCTTGACCCTGCGCTGCCGAGCATTTACGGATGTTTGTGTGGAGGACCAGATTTGCCTTAAAGATGGACCATGAACTCCTAGTGAACATGCTTGTGCAAAGAGTTGACAGAGTCATGACTACTAGGTTGGGCAGGTTAGCAGCCAGGCTGCAGAACTACCAATTCATAATCAAGCACATGTCGGGTAAGAAATTAATCCTGTATTATGGAATTTATTGGAGTTCAGGAATGTTTATGCATAACAATAATATGCTAACATTGTATACATTTTCATGACTTGTCAATAGGTATGCTTTGTGGCATCTTCTTGTTCGTCTGTCTCCCTCCATATTTATATTTTCTATAGTTATTGGGGTCATCCATTTTTGTGAAAAGTTACATATGATAGTAAAAGACCAAATCGTCAACGTGTTTTCCAAATCTTGTTGGATTAATTTTGAGTCCCAAAAAACAAGGACATTTGGATAGAAGGGATACTTGATCTTCTGAGTTGATTTTCACATATATATGTCACAAAGATTTATATACGACTTCCTCGTTCTGACATATATATGTGTGTCCTTTCTGATGATACTTGTGATATTCACTTTATTTTTAGTATTGTGAAATCAAGTCCTTATAAGTGTTTGCTTTGTTTTCAGCAAAGAGACAGTGTATGTCATATTAAATACCTTCTATTCAAATATTTTTTGACTAGTCATTATATAAATACTTGGGGTATGATATAGTCACTTATCAGATGAGTAAATCATTAATTTATAGAATTGTGGTTTATGAAATTGTTTCTTCTGGGGCATTTATTTCATGCTACAGTATTTCAACCAGCCTCCTGTGGAATTCTTGGGTTGCCTGTTGGTGTTCGGGTACGACTAACCCACTGGCAGAATGTGTGTCTCACTTGCTGTTGCCCGACCAAGATGTGGATCACTTTGATAGTGATGGTGAGATTGTTTATTGCATTACCGGTGTTGTGCCACTGAGTGAACCCCGTTTGAGGTGAGGTTTGCATGGAAGAATGGTTGTGGTCTTCTAGGGTTGATGCTGCTATGGAGAATATCAGGAAGTACTTTGATGCAGGATGGCCTGAAGAATGGAAGCTGTGTGGGGAGATTAAATCCTATGGCAAAATCCTAGGGAAAGTAGTATGGTAAAATGGAATTTCCATTTGAGGTGAAAAGGCTGTCCTACCACATGCCCTGGAGAGAAAAATTGTTAACGGTCATGAAGGTCACATTGGAATATCTAACACACAGAGAGGCATATCCGGGAATAATTTCGGTGGCCTGGATTGGATGAAACTGCGGACAGTCAGTGAGGCCATGTGTATTGTGTAGTAAGAGTGATTATGTCACTGAATCTTCTGTGAATGCTCCTGCTCCCATTCATCTCTCTGAGGGACCTTAGAGGATGTTGGGGATAGACATCATTGGCCCTTTTTGTCCTCCTAATCGGAAAGAAATGTATACCTTCACGCTGGTGGTGATTACTCCAAATGGCCCAAGATGAAGATGGTACAACTAGGTGTGTCCATTGATATTGTGATCAGTTTCCTAGAGAACGTGTTTTGCTTAGAGTTACTTCTCAAGTGCATCAGATAATGGCCAATAGTTCAGAAGGTCAAAGTTTGCCACTTTACTACAAAGATGTGGAAGAATCCACAAATATATTGCTGCGTAACATTCGGAAGTGAATGGGTTAAAAATAATATTTCAATTCTGTCATTATAGAATCTTTGCAGCTGGCTGTCAAAGGAGGAATTGATTGGCAGACAAATCATTGTTAATCATGTCACTGTCTTACAGAACTACATTGAGCTCTGTAGCAGGTTATTCTCTGTTTTAGTTATTGAGGTTGGTGCACAGACAGATGTTGGAATATCGATGTGCCAGAATATCGAGTTTTTAATATCGAGGTGGCACAAGATCGACATGCAAGAATATCGTTGACCAGAATATCGACATGAAGGTAAGAAATATCGTTTTTTTTAATATCGAAGTTAGTAATACCGTTAGTAAAAATATCGTTGTTAATAATATCGACATTTATTTTAGTGTTTTGTATTTTACTATGTGTGTTTAAAGTATGTGATGTAATTATTTTGTATAAGTATAGCTTATTTTTTTAATATATGTGTGAAATTTTTAGAAGTAATTAATTTTATGTTAATTAATTTTTGTTTATTTTAGTTCCGTAGCGGGTTGTGGGTTTATAGGGGAATAGGGTGGGAAGTAATTTAATTAGAATACATTTATTAATAATTTTTAGAAGTTATTAATTTTAAAAAAATTACATTTCGCGTTTTAGTTCTGTAGCGGGTTGTGGGTTTATAGGGGAATAGGGTGGGAAGTAATTTAATTATAATTAATTAACTAATATTTTTTATTAATTAATATTTATGTATTTAATATTTTATATTGTTAATTGTGATAATTAAATTGTTATTAATTAGTTATTAATTGGTTATTAATTATTAATAATTATTTGGTTAATATGTTAATTGTGTAATTTTTTAGGAGCGGGTTGTGGGTTTATAGGGTAATAGGGTGGGAAGTAAATTAATTATAATTAATTAATTATTATTTTTAATTAATTAATATTTATATATGTAATATTTTATATTGTTAATTGTGATAATTAATTTGTTATTAATTAATTATTAATTGGTTATTATTTATTGATAATTAATTGGTGAATATGTTAATTGTGTTATTTTTTTAGGAGCGGGTTGTGGGTTTATAGGGGAGTAGGGTGGGAAGTAATTCAATTATAATTAATTAAATAATAATTTGTATTAATTAATATTTATGTATTTAATATTTTATATTGTTAACTGTGGTTATTAATTTGTTATTAATTCGTTATAAATTGGTCATTAATAATTATTAATTAATTATTAATTATGTTAATTGTGTCTTTTTTAAGAGCATGTTGTGGGATGATAGGGGAGTAGGGTGGGAAGTAATTACATTTTAATATTTTTTTAAATATTTTTTATATATTATTTTTTTAATTTTATTTAATAGTGTTGATTCTGTGAATCAATTTATTACTGATTGTTTTTAATTTGCTTGTTAATTGTTATTAGTTAATTAATTATTTTTTAATTTATTATGTTAATTATGTTATGTTTTACAACATTGGTGGGGTTATTTATAGGGGAATATGGTGTGAGGTAAATTATTTTTAATTAGTTAATTATTTGTTAATTAATGTTCATTATTTTGCTGGAGTGGGAATAGTAAATTATTCCCCTCCGCTATCCAACACTTTCCCTATTGTTTCACTCGCTGGAGTTGGAATAGTAATTTTATCCCCTCCGCTATCCAACACTTTCCCTACTGTTGCACTCGCTGGAGTGGGAATAGTAATTTTATCCCCTCCGCTATCCAACACTTTTCCTACTGTTGCACTCGCTGAAGTGGGAATAGTAATTTTATCCCCTCCGCTATCAAACACTTTCCCTACTGTTGCACTTGCTGGAGTGGGAATAGTAAATTATTCCCCTCCGCTATCCAACACTTTCCTACTGTTGCACTTGCTGGAGTGGGAATAGTAATTTTAACCCCTCCGCTATCCAACACTTTCCCTACTGTTTTACTCCCTGGAGTGGGAATAGTAAATTATTCCCATCCGCTATCCAACACTTTCCCTACTGTTGCACTTGATGGAGTGGGAATAGTAAATTATTCCCCTCCGCTATCCAACACTTTCATACTGTTGCACTTGCTGGAGTGGGAATAGTAATTTTTACCCCTCCGCTATCCAACACTTTTCCGACTGTTGCACACGCTGGAGTGGGAATAGTAATTTTATCTCCTCTGCTATCCAACAATGTCCCTACTGTTGAACTATCTGGAGTGGGAATAGTAATTTTATCCAGTCCGCTATCCAACACTATCCCTACTGTTGCACTCACTGGAGTGGGAATAGAACATTTTAACCCCTCCGCTATCCAACACTTTCTCTATTGTTGCACTCGCTGGAGTCGGAATAGTAATTTTATTCCCTCCGCTATCCAATACTTTCCCTACTAGTGCACTATCTGGAGTGGGAATAGTAATTTTATCACCTCCACTATCCAACACTTTCCCTACTGTTGCACTCGTTGGAGTGGGAATAGTAATTTTATCCCCTACGCTATCCAACACTTTCCCTACTGTTGCACTCTGTGGAGTGGGAATAGTAAATTATTCCCCTACGCTATCCAACACTTTCCCTACTGTTGCACTTGCTGGAGTGGGAATAGTAATTTTTACCCCTCCGTTATCCAACACTTTCCCTACTGTTGCACTTGCTGGACTGGGAATAGTAATTTTATCCCTGCGCTATCCAACACTTTCCCTACTGTTGCACTCGCTGGAGTGGGAATAGTAATTTTATTCCCTCCGCTATCCAACACTTTCCCTACTCTTGCACTTTCTGGAGTGGGAATAGTAATTTTATCCCCTACGCTATCCAACATTTTCCCTACTGTTTCAGTTAATGTAGTGTAAAATGTTGTTTTGAAATTAAAAAATTATTTTAATATTTCAATTTATTATATTTATCATTATTGTTGTAACTCTGTTTCATGTGTTTGTGACATGTTAATATTGTAGAGATATGTTTGGTGTACTCATCAGCACACAGTTCAGCAAGCAAATGATGTGTACTACAACTCCCATGATGCATTTCCAGAGTTGGCCAAGCATCTCAATGGAATTATTCATGGTGTTATGTATGGTAAGTAAAGGGAAGATGATTATCCTGGATGGTGCCTGCTGGATTAAAGGTGTTGATGTCACCTACTCCTACCACACTCTCTGGTTCCAGGGTCCCCTCTATGAGTGTCTCCATAGGAGCCAGAGAGGGTCCTTCACCGGTTCCACATCCATCTGCCATCCTGCTTGCCACCCTCTCCTCTGTACAAGACCTTAGGTCATATCACCTTTTGCGGATCTCAGGAGTGGTCCTCTGTGTGACTCCTAGGGAATTCACCTTCTCCAGGATGCTGGCCCAGATCCGGGTCTTTTGGCTCTCTGGTACAGAGAAAGAGTCCTTTACAAAAAGTTGGTCCATATGGGCCACACATTCCTCTGTCAGGAGCTCCAGCTCCTTCTCAGTAAACTTTACTTTGCACTTTCTGGACCCTGAGTCCTTGCTCCCTTCTTCTGTGGCCATAATCTTCTCCTGGGATGGTGTTATTGAGTGGCAGTGTTGATGCGGGAACACTCCTTACTTCCAGCGCAGGCCTCAGGGTTGTGGCCAAATCCTATATTTATAAACTTCCTGGTCTGACGTCATCATTCTGCATCCAGAAAGCTCTGTTTATTATTTTGTGATTTCCTATTTAGCAATTTCCTGATAGGGAATGTGAATCCGTAGGAATTGCTATTAGGAAATTGCAGTTACATACATTCTGCTTTGCGATTCCCAAATAGCGATTTCTACGGATTTGCTATTTGGGATTCGTAATTTTGGAATTCCGTACATAGGAGCATAAGTACGCTATTGTGGGTGTGTTGAGTCTGTGGACTAGAAACATTTGGACACCATGTAAATGTAAAAACTAAACTATGTTGTTATAAAATTGTTGGTTTAGGAGTGGGCTGTGATCAGATTAAGTTTTAGGGGCACCATTCATGCTTAACTCATATGATCTAAAAATGTACTGGGTCTGCAGACTCGAAGTTGAGATCACAAACTTGGATGCCTAGCAATGAGGATAGGGCTTTCTTTGAAGTCTGTGGACTTTTAGTCAACACCACAGACTTCCTGCAGCCGCGGCCCATGCAGGTAAAAGCAGTGGGGCAGGGTGGGAGGGGATTTCAACAGACGATGACAAGGGAAAATTAAATAAATAATTAATGTTCCCTCGTCATCGTCTGTCAAAACCCATACCCCCACTGCCCGACCGCTCTAACCTGAAAGGACCACGGCTGACTTCCTGTAGAGTTGACGAGCGTTCTGAGCTTTTCATTGACTGAAAGTTCATTGATACTTCCACCACATCAAATAGTGCATGTTCTATAGCTGCAAGAAGCTTAGCCACCATTTTATGATAAGGATGAGCCCTGAGCAGTTGATATTTGAAGGGGTGACTCTTTTCCAGCCAAAAGCCACAGCAGAAAAATCTCAGATAGAGTCCAGTGCCCTCTTCTACATCTATTGTGAAACACAATCTTATCTGTACTGGGGATGCAATGGAACTGGAGAAGAACACTAAAGATCCCGCCATTTGGAAGTGAGAATAGCTCAGAATTTCTTGTTGGAATTACCTGATTGTCAGTTTCTTTCTTTAAAATAACTTTCTGTCAAGTTGACTATGCTTTTGAATCTAGTTTTATGAATCTTCTTGCAGAACTTTCTGTTACAGGCTGGTGGCTCGTATATCACGGAATGTGACTGACAGGCTTTGAACCTATGATAGCTGAGCCTCCGTTCTTGCTATAGAATGTACACAAAACATATAGCCATGTTCACATAGAAAGGCAGAGCAAACCACCTAAATGCATACATGCACATACATAACACCACACACAAAGGCACAAATACACACCGATTAATAGACATGCAAAGGCAGACACTAATGAAAAGACAAAAGTACACCTACAAGTACTTGGGCACACTCTAAACAACCTACAGACAGTCACCCATTTACACTCAAGCAACATGCAGAGGGGGATACATGCGAACAGAGACAACACAAAGACAGGCACACAGACAATCCCATATTTCATGCACGCAGACATGCATGGACACGCGCATTTGGAAAGGTGATTCATGTCTGCCTGAGTGAGTGATCAGTAGAAGCATGAGTGTGAGTGGTTACCCGGATGACTAGATAAATGAATGAGTGTGGCTCTATAAATGAATGCTTCGATGGATTTTGAGCAGGTATATGTTGATAGCTTTATGGTTGGGTGAGCATGTTTGCTGATGGATGGGCGAGTATGTCTAGGAGAATTGGTGTAGACAGGCTGGGAGTAGATTTGGGTTGGTAAATATTCTATTTATCAACCACACTTGTACTCACTCATTAATGTTACCTCCTATATTCATGCACTCATTCATCCATTCACTTGTTCATCCATCTATTCATCCAATCACTCAACCAGTCATTTATCGAAGAATACAATCGTCCATTCATCCATGTACTCAACAGCTCACCAACCAAGACCAAAGTCAGCGTATTCAACTGCTGTGTTAAATTAACACGTGGTTTCTTTAAAACCACTTAAAATACCCCCAGTAACCAACCCCTTTGATAAATGAAACTTTAGGCTGGAAGTCCATGATAGCCTAAAGCTGCAGGTGACTAGGCAGGAGTTCGTGCTTTCCTTATCGTGCACTGATTGAGCCTTTCCTCCCGCACATCTCTCCGACGGCGCCTGCTGCTCTTCCGTCCGTGTCCTTCCGCCTGATCCTCCATGCCCTGGAGCGGGATAATGAGCCTAGCATACGTAGCGGTATGTGGCACTGCACACGCAGTAATTGTACCGCCAGGCTGCAAATCAAAACCAACTGTTGTTAAATAGGGGAACAACATAAATTACAATTTAATTTAGTAACCACTACAGATTGCACCTCACTATACCACAAAAAGTCCGTAACTGCATAGAAGGCATTCAAAAAAATTAAAATTATGACGTTTGATAATTTTCTTGATTAGCCTAACCAAACTTCTTTTTTTTTTATATGGGGACTAGTATGCTATTGTTAGAAATGGGGGTCTCTAGTTGGCAGAGGTAGGTACCTTTGTCCAAATAGGGACCCTTGCTTCTAGTCAGGGTAAAAGGGATACACTCCTAAAATAACCCCTGCTCACCCCCTTGGTAGCTTGGCACGAGCAGACAGGCTTATCTCAGAGGCAGTGTGTAAAGCATTTGTGAACACATACAGTAACACAGTGAAAACACTACAAATGGACACCACACCAGTTTAGAAAAATAAGTAATCTTTATCTAAACTCAAAACAAGACCAAACGACAAAAATCCACAATACAGTAATAAAAATATGACTTTCAGATGGTAGAAATAGTTCAGTTCACTGCAAGTTGTAAATGCGACACTTTTCTCAAAAGTACCTTAGATGTGTCACGCAAAGCAAACAAAATGGCCGCAGGGAAGGTGATGCGTCTGTTCTTTACACTCAGGGGAGGTGATGCGTCTGTTCCTTACTGCGGCGCAGGGGAGGTGATGCGTCAGTTCCTTACTGCGTGGGGAGTTGATGCGTCTGTTTCTTACTGCGGACCCCAAACGATGCGACAGTCTTGGCGCCGCGATGCGATGATCCGGTATGATGCGTGTCTTCGTGCAGCCGCACAGCAGGCTTGCGTCGGGATCAGTGCGGCAGCGGCGATTTCTCGAGCCGCGGCAGGTGCTGCGACGGTTTCTTCGGCAATGTGTCGGAAAACCAGTGCGGATGCGACACGCTTCTTCGGTGTAGCGTCGATTTCCCAGCTCCCAGCGACAAACAGTCTCCAGAGGTCCTAAACAGCAGCAGGCACCTCTTTGCAGGTTGGAATTCCCAGCAAGGAAATTCAGGGGAGCTGGTGGTGAAGTCTTTGCGTCCCTGAGACTTCAGAACAGGAGGCAAGCTCAGTTTCAAGCCCTTGGAGATCTTCCTCAAGATGACAAAACAAACAGCCAAGTCCTTTTCTCCATTCCTTGGCAGCAAGCAGCCACTGCAGGCCAACCCAAGACAGCAAACAGCACAGGGGCAGTATTCCTCCTCAGCTTAACTGGCTCTTCTCCTTGGAAAAGGTTCCTCTTGATTTCCCAGAAGTGATCTAAAAGTCTGGGGTCTGGGCCCCTCTTTTTATACACCAAAATCCTTTGTTCTCTGAAGGCAGAGAGTGTCTGTACCCAGCCAAAACCAGTTCTGTGGGGCACTTTGCAAGTGCACAACAACCTCCTTTGTCAGTGTGAGCCCTGGCTTCAGACACACCACACGGGGGCGGAGCCGTCCTTGTGGAAGGCAGGCACAGCCCTATTCAGGTGAAGATGCTACTCCTCCCACCACTCCAAATGCAGACCAAGCCTATTCAGCCCAGCCCTGACTCATCAGACTTCTGGAGCCACTGCCTTGCTCCAGCCCCTGTCATCCAAAAGCCAGACATGCAATCCACAAACCTAGCAGAGACACACTGGATGGTTAGGCAAGAAAATACCTACGTTCTAAAAGTGGTATTTTCAAACACAGAATGTAAAAATCACCCTCACTAAAAGATGCACTTTAACATTCTGAGTTCAGGCATACTAAACTTTATTTTCCTATCTTGTTCCCAGGGTGAGTTATGTTTATAAGATGTTATAAACAAACTCCCCATTCTGGCCTATGGGAACAAACAGCCTTGCAATAGTGAAAAACGAAATTGGCAGTATTTCACTATCAGGACATGCCACCCACATCAGGGTATGTCCTACCTTTCACATACAATGCACCCTGCCCACAGGGGTACCTTTGGCCTACCTTAGGGGTGACTAACATGTAGAAAAGGGAAGGTTTAGGGACTGGCAAGTGTGTGCACTTGCCAAGTCGACATGGCAGTCCCAGACTGCACACAGGCTCTGCAATGGCAGGCCTGAGTCACATTTTACAAGCTGCTTCTGTGGGTGGCACAATTAGTGCTGCAAGCCCACCAGCAGCATTTGATTTACAGGCCTTGGGCACACATAGTGCACTGTACTAGGGTCTGACAACTAAATCAATTGAGCCAATCATGGAATCACTAATCCCTAACAATACTTTACAAAGGGAGCACTTGCACTTTGGTACTGAACAGCAGTGGCAAAGTGCCCAAAGCATATAGACCAGCAAAAACACAGGAGGCAACAGCAGAAAAAAAATGGAAGGGAGACCCACGCCAATGGTGCCAGGTCTAACAGCTATCTTGCGGCCAGTTCACATCACTTGTTGCACGAACACATAAACATGAAAATAAGAAGCGGATTAATGACAAATGCCTGTTTTCTAAGGAATACAGGAATGTTTTGCGCATATGTGCGCACTCACATATTTGGGGTAGGCCCCATTAACTGGACCTTTACGAAGTTCATAGACCTCTGTGTAAGGGGCGTGGCTAGCATTTGTGCAGCGGGACAATTGGCACCGGGGCCCCTAGCCCTGAGGGGTCCATTGAACCCCGACAATTGCTGTATTTGCTAGTCCAACAACAGTCAAATGGGACATTTTCTTTGGTTGCCAGGGCCCATGGCTTCCTTTCTTACACTACTGCCACCTGTGTCAAGTAATGTACAGCTGCGAGTCTCAGTATACGGGCTACAAACATCCGTAAACCTTGAGAAGGGATGGTTCTGTCTTAGAATCAAACCTAGGTGCGTGGATGCTAATTGCGCACGCGCACATATTGGAAGCGTGTCCCAGCCGCACTTGTGTCACGTCTGAAAAGGGAGGGAGGATTCAGAGAGAGTGTGGGCGACGGCCATCCTACACCTCTCACCAAAGCCTCCTTGAGTGTATGCAGGCTTCAACCATGCGAGCATGAACTGCTTTCTTTAACCGTATGCTCCCATGCAAATGCGATTACACACTTATTTAAATGTATGAGGGCTGGAAGAGAGGTAGCATATTCCCTATTAAAGGAGAGGACTTGGGGTATCTTCTTTAATAACACATGCGCGCCCTCAAACGGCGCAGGCGGTCATTTGCGCACATAATGCAGATGTGACAAATTGGACTCCGGGTTCCAAACTGAACCAGTGGAGTTCGTAGTTTTACATCAATTGTGTATTTCTACAATTAAGAGAAGATGTTTAACGATCTACCCAATTTCACTATGGTAAAGAATGTTGAACGTAATTATTACATTTTCCTTTTTTTAATATGTGTCTGGCACCTTAATAACTGCCAAGTACACCGAAAACAGATAACAACGTGTTCAATGTATTGTCACTTTCTGTTTAATCAGAACAGCATCCTGGCAGCTTTCTTTATTTACAAAATGAAGTCTGCTTGAAGCCAAAGAATAACCTGCCAGAATATATACGTACACAACAGTCTGCCCCACAAAAGCTGAACTGCACAGGACTGAAGTTTGAATGCCTGTCTAAAGTATCTGTGTGATAGCTCCATAGCCTTTTCAATTCGTAAAATCATTTAGATACTTTCTTTTGCCTGTGCTTACTTGATTGACACCTCTGCCTTTGTCCTTATGTTGCTATTCGCCAAATGCAGGCCTCATCTACAAGAAAATGACACAGCGCGGCGCCACACGCCATTTTGCGTCTACAAGGACGCAGACTCTGTAAGTACAAAGGTTCTTTATTCCGCACGAAGATGACAGGACGAGTAAAGTACATCCATCTCCATCAAGGTACATCACCCGACTCAACCGCTGCTATTCCCACATTCCATTCCCTTGACAACCCCAGAGTTCCACAGCATGTAGGACCCAACACATCCTCCCCTTTACATATACAGATGAATACAACACAATAATGCATTAGTAATGCACAGAATGAGTACAACACCTACCCCTTATATAAATCAAAAACTGAAACAGAGGATGAAAAGAAAAGAAACATGGAGAACACATTTACAATGCATTGCAGGTATATATATACATATGTACATTTGATGTGCATAACAACCTAACAATTAAGGCACAAAATCACGCAGCTTGGAAGGAGGTTTCCTTTCCCTGGTGGAAACTCTCCTCTTCCCCCAGTCAACCATGTCATCTTCCCCACTTCCAGCACTCGAATCAACACTGCTCTTGCCAACATCATGTGCAATGGCAATTTTGTCTTTATTCAACCACTTCCCATTTTGCAATCTGACTACTTTCTTCCTCACATCCACAACCCTTTGTGGGGAGGAAAACTTGGAATCCTTCCTGGTGATGATCCTGGGTATTTTGACTCTGACAAAATCACCAACAACTACCTTGGACTTTCTCCCCCGAACACCCACATATTTGTCCTGAGCTAGATGTCTTTTCTTCTCCAAATCTTTCAATTTCTGCTTGGAAATGGTGAATTGCCCCATCCACTGTCTTGTCATCTTGGACGCTGGCAGCCTGGCCCTTAATAATGCAAAGGGAGATAGATCTGTGTCCGCATTGGGGGTAGTGCGGACAGCCCACAACAACTTCCGCAACTCTTCCTTACAATTCAACCCACTAGACCTGGCTAACTGTATGTTGTCTTTGATGACCCTGTTAAAACGTTCTACGAGGCCTTCTTGGGGGGTATAAAGAGGTCTTAGTGTGCTTAATACCCAAAAAACTTAAGAAATCAGAAAATTGGGTAGAAGTGAATTGACAACCATTATCTGATAAAATTTCATCAGGAATGCCTTCCCTAAGAAAAATGGATTCTAAAAATTCGATGATCCTGGAAGTATTGGGAGATTGGACAAACTTAATTTCCGGCCAACTGCTATGAAAATCCACAACAACAATACCATATTCCAACATGCCTCCAGAAATAACCATGGGACCAATGATGTCAATGGCTATTGTCCCCAGTGGCTTATTGGGTACCTCAATTGCTTCCACAGGACTGGGAACGGTAACTTGACACTTGTCACTGCTGGCACAAATGACACAATCTCTGACAAAATGCTCAACACTCCTGGCCAACCCTGGACACCAGAAACATTCCCTAATCCTTCTTTTCACAGCACGCATGCCGATGTGCCCTTCATGGGCCAAAACCAGGATTCTGTTCCTCATACCCTCAGGAACGACTAAGGCATTGGACCGGTATAGGAGTTCGTTAATGATGGACAACTCCTCAAAGACATGTTTGTAGGTATCACTCTTCACCCCATCAGACTTCCACTGAGACCACCCATGCCGTATTCCATCCTTCACCTCAGTGATCTGTTCATCTGAATCACAAGCAGTGAACCACTCATTTTCCAATATAGCACCATCACACCGCTGTTCGACAGCACACAGGCATTAGTCGCTACGAGCCTGCAGCGCGAGGGGGGCTTTTTTTAAAATCTGTTCTAACTTCTCTTTAAAAGGTGATTTTAGTTATTGCTGTGATTTGATGATTTTACTGTGTTGGTGATGCACTGTGAGCTGTGTTAAAGCTCAAAGGAGATTACGTTCGTCTCCTCTTCATACTCCGCAATTGGCAGCCATTTTGGGTCAGCGCTCTAGTCGCTGGACCCTGTTAGGGAATTTAAACTCACTTGATGCGACCGCGCAGCAGGCATTAGTCGCTACGAGCCTGCAGCGCGAGGGGGGCTTTTTTAAAAATCTGTTCTAAATTCTCTTTAAAAGGTGATTTTAGTTATTGCTGTGATTTGATGATTTTACTGTGTTGGTGATGCACTGTGAGCTGTGTTAAAGCTCAAAGGAGATTACGTTCGTCTCCTCTTCATACTCCGCAATTGGCAGCCATTTTGGGTCAGCGCTCTAGTCGCTGGACCCTGTTAGGGAATTTAAACTCACTTGATGCGACCGCGCAGTGGACGCGCGCAGCGGGCGCGCGCAGCGGGCGCGCCGCTGGCGCGCCAAAGGCAAGCCTAAGGCAAGCCCATCTGCGCCCGTCCGCAGCCGGCAGGGGCCAGGGGTCGGGAGTCCTGCCCCCTCTCAACCAAAGAGACACTCTTACAGCCCTGAGCAGCTAAAAAATTTAAATAAAATTCCTGTTATAGGATGTATTCATAAAATTAACCCTAGCTGCTTAGAGACGTGTTGTAGGCATTGTTCCTTTAGGCTACAAACTCAATCTTCCTTTTCTTCTTTGGAAGAACCACAGGGGAGAACCTACAAATTGTTCCTGCTCAATTGTAGATCACTTCCTAAACACTCATCGGAATTATTTATGCTGTTGTCAGAGGAAAGTCCGGACATTTTGTTTCTTACTGAAACATGGACCAACCTCTACTCGGAACCTGATATTGTCCAAGCCCTTCCCTCTGATTATTTAATTCAGAGACTTGATAGACCTACAGGGAAAGGCGGTGGGGTTGCTATTATTTTTAAAAACTCTTTTAAGTGTCGCAACCTTGGGAGTCCTTTAAGTGATTGCGAGAATTTTCATTTTTCTATAAGACTCTCCCCCTTGCTTTCCTTTTCGGGCATTTTAATCTATCGACCGCCTGGATCGATGGGTCAGTTTTCTAACTCTCTATCTGAAACAGTCACTAAGTTGGCTAGTTGTGCTTCTAATTTTACTATTCTAGGCGATCTAAATGTCCATATTGACGATCATGCGTCAATAGGTGCGTCAGAACTCTCTTCGGACCTCGCCGCCCTTCAACTCTTCCAGAAGGTGCCATTGGCTACTCACACTAAAGGTCACCTTCTTGACCCTGTTTTTTCTAACTTACAAGAGCTATTTTGTTTGGACCCTATTCCCATTCCTTGGTCAGACCATCATTTGATCCCTTTACATTGGTCGCTTAAGTTGGCTATCCCTACCGTTCAACCATTAGGGAAATTAGTCCGCGGCTGGCCTAAACTTAGCTTAGAAAAATGGACCTCTGCTCTGGATCTTTACAAACCATCTATAATCTTGGATCCGGTAGTAGGGAATGACCATTTTAATAACTGGATCGAAGGGACTTTAGATCAGGTTCTTCCTAAAAAGAACATCCAGATAAACATAGGACCCAATAAAGCAGCCTGGTACACGCCTAAACTTCGCGAGTTAAAGCAAGTGTGTAAGAGGGCAGAGAGAAGCTGGAGGAAAGATTTTTCCCTTTCCAAGAAAAAGCAATATAGGGACACCATTAGTATATACAAAAGTGAAATTTAAAAGGCGCAAGCATACTATTTTAGCGAAAAAATTTCTGCTGCCGTTAACTCCCCTCGAGAGACGTTTCGCATTGTAAACAAACTCCTCAATGTACCCACTCCCTTGGTCTCTTATGAAGCAACAGATGACCGATGCAATGACTTTGCAGATTTTTTTCACAATAAAATTTTAACCATTAGCTGCTTATTTCCCAACCCCCTGCCTGTTCCTCCCTTAGAGGAAATAAAGGTATGGAGTAAAGAACACTCTCTTGAAGTGTTTCCGCCACTGGACATCGAAACTTTCAAAATCATGTTCGCATCGGTTAAGAGTGGATCACCTAGTGATCCAGCTCCTTTTAACATCTTGAAATCTGTATCTGTCTTAGTAGGCCCCACTATTATGGAACTGATCAACGCCTCGCTTTCCTCTGGGGTGGTCCCTCTCCTTTGGAAAAAAGCCTTGGTAAAGGCTTTATTGAAAAAAACGAACTTAGATCCCGACTGTCTTGGTAACTATCGTCCCATCTCGCTCCTTCCTGGGGTGAGCAAAATCGCAGAAAAGTACGTAAATCGATCACTCTCCAGATACCTAGAAAGGGAGAACCTTCTCCATGCGTCCCAAACTGGGTTTCGCCCAGGATATGGGACAGAAACCGCCTTACTAGCAGTCGTCGAGGATTCCAGAAGGATCCTCGATGCAGGAGGCTCCCTGGCCGTGCTTCTTTTAGATCTTAGCGCGGCCTTCGATACGGTTAATCACCGTATTTTAATCCAACGGCTTCAGGATTTGGGTATTACTGGAATTGCTCTGGATTGGCTGCGATCTTTTCTGGAGAACAGATATTTCCAAGTAGTTGAGGGTGAGGCTACATCCACTCCTCGACCTCTTCATTGTGGGGTTCCTCAGGGGTCGTCCTTGAGCCCCACTCTTTTTAATGTTTACATGGCTCCTCTTGCTGACATTGTTCTTCCATTTGGGGTGCAAATTGTCCCTTATGCCAACGACACTCAATTGGTCGTCGCTTTGAACCACACCAATAAAGCATCTACTTGTCTTGGCCCTTGTCTCGAGGAAGTGATGAGATGGATGAAACATTCCCATCTTAAACTTAATGGGGACAAGACTGAGCTTATGCTCCTTGGCAAACCTTCTCTCTCTGAAATAGCTTCTACTTGGCCTACTTGTATGGGCCCCATGCTGGCCCCTAAATCAGAGATAAAGTGCCTTGGTGTTTGGCTTGACTCTGAGCTCGGTTTTAAAACCCAAGCCAGAAAGGTTGTTGCCTCCTGTTTTGGCATTTTAAGAATGCTGCGCAAAGTGCTTCCTCTGCTACCCCACCAGGTTAGAAAGCTTGTAGTCCAATCGCTTATTTTATCTCGTTTGGACTACGGAAATGCACTGTACCTTGCTGCCCCTAGCCTGGTGTTGGCCAAACTTCAAACTGTGCAGAACTGTGCCGCTAGGATTCTTATAGGAATTCATAGTCGCCAAACAGCAAGGCCTGCCCTAAAGGCTCTCCATTGGCTTCCAGTTTTGGAAAGAGTCCATTTTAAAGCTTTGTGTATCACTCACAGGCTGATAGGAGGGAATGGACCTCCTATTATCTCATCTTTGATCCAGCCCTATTTAGCTACTAGGGACCTTCGCTCAAATAATCTTCATTTGGCGTCTGTGCCTAGAATTAAGAAGGCCCGAAGCGGCGGACGTCTTTTTTCTTACAACGCCGCTAAGCTATGGAACTCACTTCCTCTGCAGCTCCGAAAGGAACCCAACTACATGTCATTCCGTAAGATGCTTAAAACTTGGCTTTTCCCCAATTGATCGTGTCACAGCTGATTCAACTTGCCCACAGCGCTGGGATGCCCGCGGGTAACTATGCACTTTATAAATATCATTTTCATTTCATTTCATTTCACACACAAGATCAGTGTCCATGTCCTCTGATGTTCCCCCCTTATCAAGCACATTGTGACTGGGAAGACGAGACATGGAATCTGCCAACATATTTTTGGCACCAGGAACATATTCCACAGTATAATTAAATTCTTGAAGATTTATATTGCCATTTGGCAATCCTGGGTGTGGCTCGTTCCATGCCTTTAGAAGTAAATAAATGCACCATGGGCTTGTGATCAACTCGAACAGTGAAATGAGAGCCCCACAAGTACATTTTAAAATGGACAATACCCCACCACATGCTAAGGCTTCTCTCTCGATCACCAAATAGGATGACTCAGCACCTTTCAAACTCTTTGAAGCAAAAGCTACCACCTCATCTTTGCCCTCCCTGCGTTGCATGAGGACGGTACCTAGTCCCATCTGGCTGGCGTCCGTCATGATAATAGTTTCATCACATATATTGAAGGGTTTCAAGGGTATGGCATGTACTAATTCCTTTTTGATGAGCTTAAATTCCTGAAAGGAGGTTTGCCCCAGAACTGATTGGAGTGACCCACTTCCATAGCCACACCCCTGAGAGGACACAGGGAGCTCTGGCCAGGGGAAGAGGGTTTCTGCCATATTGGATTAAGGAAAAACTAGGGTTATTGTGAGGTAGCTTAAGCATAGCACAGAGGAAGTGATGCAAATGTGTGTCATCCCTGAGATCTTTTACACTATTGATTAGAGAGTGGTCAGGAGTTCTCTTCACCTACAGGCTGGCACTCGACTAAATATGGCAACCCCAGTCCCCTCCTCTGGACACTCCTGGACCTGTGAAGAATCAGAAGAACTGCCCTGCTGTTTAAAGAACCTGAAGGAAGATTGGACCTAGACTGGACCTGCTTGGCACGTAGTCAGCGTCCAAGAAGTGATTCCAAGGGTGAGTTGGCTGACCTCCTATTTGAGTTACATCGACACAACAAGCTTCCAGAGACTTTTACTGCAACAGCCCAGCAGACCAGTTCCAGCTTTACCTGTTCCGGTGCCTGCTGCTGGCTTCTACTGAAGTCTGCTTTCACCCCCAAGTGCTGTCCCCAAGATCAACCTGAACCCTTGGCTGGTGTCAAAGTGTACTCCTCATAGAGTATCCTGAAATCTGTGACTTACAAACTTTTTTTGCCAACTTCTTGCTTTGAGCACTGAGGTGGGACTGAGCCCAACCTTACAAGACGATTTGCTGCACCAAAGATTCAGGTTGCTTTGGCTAGGTTCTTCTCCGTAACCGAAAATCCAACCCAGTGGAACTTCATGGAGAAGGTGCCTGGTCTCGTAGAGAGCTCATCAGCTACAGCCTGCAGCCTTGCCCGGCTGGAAGAATCCAAGCTCCCAAAAAGTTCGAAGGTTAACATTTTCATCAGACACAGGCGTGTAAAATATCTAGCCGGCGAGGGATATCTATGGGCGCAAAATTCAAGTTTCTCCCACCTGGAGCTTTCCCGCACAAACTCAATGGCTTCAACGAGACATCGTCCAGAGGCTATCCGACAGCATGGAGCTTTTTTTGGGCCACAGTGGCTGCCTTGCCCCACCGATAATTTTTTACTTCCATCCCATAGTCTGAAAGTAAAGCTTTGCACTGGGGCGAACCCGGTCCCTGTA
The DNA here is from genome assembly GCA_963921515.1 of Calotriton arnoldi. NCBI lineage: Eukaryota > Metazoa > Chordata > Amphibia > Caudata > Salamandridae > Calotriton > Calotriton arnoldi. Next base: position 25,934 of record CAWUFW010023686.1, on the reverse strand, counting down.
TCTAACCCACACTCCAACATGATCAGACTTAACTTGAGACTTTGTCCTGATCAAGCACAACCAGATGGCCAATGCTGGTGATTTTTTGAGGATTAAAGTTTAACAATTCATAACTGATTCCACTTATTGGATTTTTGTCATTTTGATGTAATTTTATTTATTAAATTTTATTTTTAGAAATTGGTTTGGGATTTTTATTGTGTGCTGTTTTCACTCCATTACTGTTTAAGTACTGCATAAATATTTCACACATTGACTTTAAGTTAACTTACTGCTTTTGTAGCAGGCCACCAGAGGCTAAAGCAAATGTTTGCTTAGTGACTTTTGTGGTTCACCCAGACAAGGATTCTGATTATTATTTGAGTTGGTTTCTCACCACCACCTCCAACTAATACTCCAATTTCTTAATTTCTTATTGTATGTTTATAACAAAATCACACCTCAGAAATTCCTTTTTTACTTATCAAAACCAAATACCCTGGCAATTGGCAAGTTTTGATTTGCTCAGTGTGAAAATAGGTACTCAGACCAGTATGAGTATTAGCTTTATTGATGAAAAACAGGAGTATACCAGTTAAGTTCCTAAAGATGCAACTTCCTGATTTAGACTCTTCCATGTCCCACAGGCTAGAACTATTCAATGGAACAATATACACAAGAAGAATATTCTATAACACTAAACCAAGATCCAACTCATCCCCCTCCATTCACCCTAAATCCCTAATACTCTTGTCTATAATATATTGGCATGGAAGGACTAAACACGGGAGTAAAATAGAACATGGAAATAAAATAATATGTGCAAATGTACTACTGCAACCAATTAACACAACACCCTGCTCAGAATAATAAGTCCAGAGAACAGTGTGTTTCTTGGAAGAGTACAACACACACTTCTCTCTGTTAATGTTCCCCTTCATTTATCATCAAATTGGCTCAGATACGAGTGCCTAAAGAGATAGCTGTGAGGATGATTATCTTTGTTCTGTAAATTCAATCTAGAATACAGAGCCACAGTTGTTTGTGCATTCAACTTGCTACTCATCACTCTCTCATTTTGATGAGGAATACCTTCTGAAAATATCAAAAGTCACCTTACACCAAGGACAATCCAGTGCCTCCATGTGCTTAATTGAGTTAGAAACAGTGATCTGCAACTTGGCACTCACTAAGCAAGCCATACACCCTTGCAAAGGATGCTCAGCAGACATGACCATAGCTGATCACCAGAAAACCCTCATAAACCCTCCTTTTCATTGCTCTGATTCCAATATGGCCTTCATGTGTCAACTTCAAGACCCCATCCTTCAGATCAACTGGCACCACTAATAAGCCCAACTGTCAAACCAATCTATTACAAAAATCTTCTGCACTCTTTCTATACACTTCGCCCTCCATTGACAATTTCCCAAATTTCGTATTTTTCCTCACAATTATAGTGATAGGGAATAAAACTACGCAAGGCATGCTGTCAGTGATGTTATGAGTGATGTCATTTGAGATGTAATCAGTGATGTAATCAGTGATGTCACTGGCCATGTCATGAGTGATGTAATATGTGAGGTCATAAGCAGTGCATTGCAGGGGCATAAGTTATAGTTAGCTCAGGTAACTCTAACTGCAGAATTTCACTGGTTTTGTTTGAGTGAAATCTAAGTCTAACTATAATGTCCCTGTAACCTTTGTTTCTTTCAATGAATATATATTTATTTATAGTTAAAGCTAGGACTGCTTTCCTTAGATAAGGTGTTTTTTGGTTTGCTAATAACTTTGGTGCCATTGAACTAATGTTCACAAAATTTCCCCCCCCACCAAAAAAAACAAATCCACCTCACTTCCTTCCTGGAAAGTTTCAGGGTGATCCATGAAGTGGGGCTGAGAACAAAAGGGGGGTCCCAAAGCAAATTTCCCCATGCATTTTCCCCAGACTTTTGTCAGAAGAGTGTTCGCAAAAACTGCAGTACGGAATTACAAAAAATTTGGCAGGAACCTAGATTTTTGTCCACAGATTGCGCTTTTTGTGATTTGGCATAAATCCATTCAGTAGTTTTTGAGAAATCAATGTGGAAAAATATTTGTATATCTGGACCTTTGGGAGTCCCTCAAAACCAATTTTAAAAATAGAGCTTTCTGATTGGCCCAGGGAGCTTTCCTGCTTTGGACCAATTCACTCCCATGGGAGTCAAACTCCCACGGGAGCGAGCGCTCTGATTGGCTACCAGCACCCTGAGAAAAATGTTGCTGGCAGTTATTACAGGACTCACTGAGGGGGCCTTTAGTCGGGTCCCCCTCCTTGAGCCCATTTTGGGCCCCAAGGACCCCTTCACCAGGGGCACAATACATTAATTAAGGGGAGGAGGTGCGCACCTTCTCTACCCTCGCCAATGTCGGCCCAGAGACCCCATCCCCCAGGGCCCAAAGCAATTAGGGGGAGGGGAATATGCGGCACTCTCCCTGAATCTCAAAAGGCTCCAGGAACCCCATCCCCACAGCAAAAAACAACTTTAAAGGCTTTAAACTTTAAAGCCCCCCTGAGCCTCTTAAGGCCCCGAGGATCCCATACCCTAATGCCAGATCAAATACTCAGTCCCACACAGCCCAACCTGGGACAGAGTAGTTTCCCTGCCCACATCAATTAGGGCAGGGAAACATATGTTTACTCCCTCCAGATGGGAGCATTTTTTTAAATCTCCCACCAGGCAGGAGCAAACATGTCTTCCCTGCCTGCAGCAGCGTGGGCAGAGAAGACATGTCTGCTACCAGCCGGCGGGAGATTTAAACATGCTCCACGTTTTGGGAGCAGACTTCTGTTTAACTGCCCACACTGATGTGGGCAGGGAAACACAGTTTGCTTCCGCCCAACAGGAGCAAGCTAAAATAGCTGCTCCCACTGGGCGGGAGCAATGCAGGCTCCCACACTGTGCGGGGAGCCAGCTAGCACCCACCAAGGGCACCTATCTCTGGCCCCTGGGTATGGGGTCGCCGAAGCCCAAGAAGGCTTTAGGAGGGAGGCCGCATGTCTTGTCTTGTCTTTCATTTGGTCCCACAGGATGGTCTCCTCCTGGGCCTAATAAAGCTCGGGGAGCATGAGTGTCTGGATGAAGTTGGTTTTCTCTGAACAGTTGTATACAGATTGAACACTGTGTGAAGTAGAGGTCTGATATTTAAGGATTTGATTAGCTTGTACAACATTAAAAGAAAATGTCGTAGCAGACTTGGTCACTGAGTCCTGAAAATATTTTTAAAGGGCACATCAGCGGGCTGGGTGAGCACACCCTGACCACCAAGCCCAAGTGGTCCCCTCCACGTATTTCCAATAAGTATGTTTGGTTTCCTCACAGGAACTATGGATTCCCAAGGATTCTCAAAACCCAGCCAAACCAACTTGTGTGGATTTGAGGATCCTCTGCTGATTTGAGGTTCCTCTCCACTTTGGAACAAATTCATGGAAAAAGCATGCAGTATGAGTTACTGTTGGCATTTACTTCAGTGGACTACGCCCCTGACACATACCTCACTCATACCTGTGCCGTCTGCTCACTGCTCATAGATGGCTATTGGAGCATGTTGTGGTCTCCGTGCTCAGCATGAACAAAAGAATCTAGCACACTCCTCATCACTGAAGTGATGAAGTATAAAAAAGAAAACACAAGGCAGGGTACTTCTCCAGCTAGGCACCCAGGATCTGAAACAACAACCCTCATCCATCAAAATCCCCTCAACACTTCTCCAATTTAGAAATGAGTTGAAAATGCACCTCTATAAAGAACACTATATCACAATGAATTAACATTTCAAAGACCCGCTACCTCTCCTACCACTCGTTGACCTAATGCTGGACTTTGAAGATGTACAGCGCTCTGCTGACGTTTGGCTAGGTTTGTGCTATAGAAATTTCACATACACACTGCACTCCCACAAGGCCCCCTGTGCTCCATATCCACCTAAAACCCTGCACTGTCCAAACCTTGTTTTCTGCACTACACCCACACGTGCAACATGTGCTCATTACCACCTTGTCTCTTCATTCCCCACCAACTTGCTTACTTAGCTTCCCACACCCTTGCGCCAGGCTTTCTCCATTCTTTGAACCCAAGGTCTCCCCAACCTGTTGCACATGGGTCACCCCCTCCTTGCACCATGCACTGACCCCCTTGCTCCCTGAGCTTATCACCTTACACCCTGCCTTCCACAACATTTTACACCCTGTGCTGCCCACCCCTTTGCACTATATGCTCCTCACCCTATTTTTCACTGAACTCTCCCATGCACCCTATGCTCCCTTTCCCCTTGCAGTTTGTCGTCCCTCCTTACATCCTGCTCTGCACCATGAACTCGGTATTAAACACAAGACTCCCAACCTTCTTACATCTTGCACTAAGCAGCCATCCAGCATTTGACTCTGGGCTGCCTACCACTTGCCATCACTTACACTTTGCACTCTTCGCTTCATTGCTCCATGCACTCTGCACCTTGAGTACTCGGGGCATAACGCAAGGCCCTGCAGGGTGGAGGGGTTGTTCGAAGGGGGCCCCTCAAGCCAATACAATCTAACACAATAAAGAACAGCAACTGCTGCTGGCTGTCCAAAGCCTGCTCTCTGAGATGTGCTTGGCAGTTTGCTGAAAGAAATTTAGTTGTAACATTTAGTGAATTTGTGTTACAGTATAGAAAGTTCCAGGAAATAGGTGCCCTTGTGATTCTGTATCACTTAACACAATAGGGAGAGTAAAAACAGAGCAAAGTAGCTGAATGTAAGCACAGGAGAAAGAATGGAGAGGAGGGAGACACCAGAAAAAGAAGGGCGAGCTAGATAGAAAAGAAGAGAGAGTCATGCAGGATATAAAATCCCAGTTAATAAAAGACCAATAGCAGAGAAACAGAGACAGGAGAAAGAGGGAGAGAGGGTTTGTAAAGGGATGGGTGGGAAAAAGAATAGAGAGGGAGAAAGTGAAAGGAAAGAAAGTGAAAGGGAAAGGGAAATAGGGCACTTAGGCCCTGATGACGAGTGCCCCAGATGCGCATTCAGTATTTATTGCACCCGATAAAGTCCAACACCCCTAGGTTTGGAATTCATCAAGTGCAATAAATATACCCTATTCAGAATTTTCCCCAATGAAGTGAAATAACATATATCAAAATCTCTTAGTCTCGGTAATGTGAATCATGTTTTGCATAATGAACAATTGTTCCTCAAGCTATAATAGTATACTACAGAGGTATGGTATGGGTAGTGGGGGTGCAAGCTTTCCCAACATAACAGTTGCAGGACCGGCAGTGTGTGGTTCTTCACACACAAAAAATAGTGACTAAAAGTGCAGCATCAAGGAAAGATTCACTATGTGTAGAAAATATGCATCATTGCTGCTGACCATGAGTATTACTCAAGTTTGTGAACACCTTTTCGATAGAGAAAGGCCTACGTGATACCCAGTGGGTATTCAACTCATCCCCTAACTGCTCTCTACCCACCTATTGATTATAATGAGGTACGCTTTCAAGTTGCATGTGCATACATTTTACTGTTTCAGTTTCTCACCTGTTATTTACCTAGTAGGGCCTGGTTTCATATAATTTCTGTTCAACGCAGCATAATCGCCAGCAAGAAGAAGGGGTGTTTTTAAAAATAAAAAAAATCCAAAATCTAGGAGTTAAAATATACACCAACGACCAGTGCTGTATTTGTCCATTTGAAACAAATGTTTTTGTTCAAAAATTAAAAATAAATGTAATGCACACTGGAGTGTGGTTTTATATCCACGTATTAAAGTGAACTGTACTCAGTGTTCTGCCACATTCACCCAGCGATTATTCGCAACAGTGTTTTTTTCTGAGACAGAGAGAGATTCACGAATGTCCTTACTTTTATTGAGGACGTGTTTCAGTTTGGAGAAGCTAGTTTACATTCGCGCCATGCCATTCTTTGGGTTTGTTTTTAAACACCCCAGAGGTCAAAAATGTGAAAAGGTAAAACAGAAAATAATGGCTGTGAATACATGAGTGACAGACAGGCATCAATATTAATAGCTCAAGTTGACTCACTTGGCTGATTAAGTGCTCAGAGAGGACAGGCTGTCAGTGTTAAAGCCTTTAACTCTCCGGAATCCCAAGAGGGGCATTGACACATGACCTGAGGAAGGATTTAGCTGGCCTTGGTGCCCCCAGACCAACGCCACTCTTTAGCGCAGCGCTCTTTTCACATCAATTGTCCCCATGGAACATTTAAATAGACTGCGCCATATTGAATTTCACTAAATGAGTAGGCCCCTACTAACAATGCATGCGCTGGGTAAAAGGTGCCCTTTCCCATCATAACCACTGACTCCTTCTTTCAGAACTTTTCCATTACACATCAGATTTGACACTGAGCATAGTGAACTGAACAATACTGAAAATTACATCAAAATATTTTCTCCGTCTTGCCTCAGAGTTTTGCCTGTTCCCGCAGTTTGCCACATATTTGGTATTTTTTGTTTGGCTGGAAAGATAGCCAAATAAAGCAAAACAGACTGATCATAGTGAATCAGGTGACGTCTTTGAATATATTGTAGTGATTGATTCATTCATTTGTCAAAAGTATTTTATACAAAATATTTAATTCACACTTTATAAATACATTGGCTGTTTAGGAATGGACCCAATACATTATACTACATATGTATTAGTTGATTTGTGGATCGTGAATGTATGCGATTGAATTGCAGAACACCTAGGTTTATTCGTGTATCTCTTTCTTGTCATTGTAAATGCCTCCAGCCTTCCCAAATGTACCTAAATTATATAGCCTATGTGGAGATACTAATACAAGCCAATAGACTCATGGGACATGTGCTTATTATTTAAAATACAGATGCATGTAAAAAAAGAGGACAATTACTCTTATTTTGGTAACTCCTTTTTGCTTATTCGGAATTTTCTGTGTTTTATAACACTAGAAGAAGCCACTGAAGTTTTTGTCATACTGAAAGGGACCATAATTATATATATATTTATACATATATTTTCCACAGAAAAAACAATGGTTTAAGTACCATTGTAGTAAGCCATTGGAATGAGACACAAGGTAATTTAAAAAAAATGAAAAACCACTGGCATACCCCAGTAATGCCTTAGTAAACTAACTATAATTTGTACCCCTGTCATGAACTGCTTATGATTTCACATATTAGATCACTCTTGGTATGTAAAATGACATCATTGATGAGATCACTGATTATATTTAAATAACAACATTGTTGAAATTACTAATAATATCAACCAATGATTTTGACAGTGTGCTATAATTTGTGAAAGAGAAGTAATACAATAACCTAAATCAATAGTTGCATACATATAAGCTCATCTGTAAACTAGCGAAAGATGCAAAAGTAATTGGATATTTCTGAAGTAAAGCACTTTCGATGGATTTAATTCTCCTTTTACTAGTATTCTCCCAGAAGATGCATGCGGTGGGGGGGTAGGGGCTGGTCATTTGTGGAGAGCTGGCCATTGAACATCTTTGAACAATAGGTCCTTTGATAAACATCTGCTGTTAAGGAATGAAGTCTGAGCAAGTAAGATGTTAGGTGGGGTAAACAGCGTTAACAACGCATGCGAAACAACGCATGGCGTTACAACGCGGTCGTTACAACGACCGCGTTGTTAGTTCGCATACCGTTACAACGCAAGTCGGAACAACGACTTGCATTGTAAGGGGTAGAAGGTGTTGGATTTAAAATCCAACACCTTTCCTAATGTCCGCACAGACTGGAGTTGGAATAGTAAATTATACTATTCCAACATCCAGCGCCCCTTACAACGCAAGTCGTTGTTCCGATTTGCGTTGTAACGGTATGCGAACTAACAAGGCGGTCGTTGTAACGACCCCGTTGTAACGCCATGCGTTGTAAACGCATGCGAAATAAGGTGGCATATTCGTTAGGTGGTCATGGAGGGGTGGGCCCAGGGCCTACCCACTTGTAGAGGGTTGTGTGTAGGGTTTGACCATAGGGCAAGCTCACAACCCAACCCTCTATTGCATGTTGGATGGAGTGTCTGGTGCGACACCAGGCCTTGAAGACAACCTCCACTATGTTTATCCAAAGTCTGCGCATTATGGGGGCTCGCTGCTTGTGGAGAGGTGTGTGCAGACCTAGTCGAAAGCTAAGCCCTATGTCCTATGTATGGCAGAAGATTATGTGCAGTGGAAGTTTGATGCTTGCAGAGGGTTGGGTGTAAGGCCATACTGGAGCCTAAGCGCTGAGTCCAAGTGCAGATGTGGATTGGATACAGGGTCTGGCCAGAGACTATGACTGAGATCTCAGGAGTGATGTCATCAATAATGTAATTTAACATGTCATAAATGTTGTAATATGTGAAGTCATATTCAGGGAATAATGGGGGTGCATGTCATGTTTAGTTCACTAAACTATAACTATCGTATTTCAGTGGGTAAATATAAAGTCACTTTAACTGTTATTTTTTCAGTTAATTTCAGCGTTTTGTTTAACATAAGTTAAGGTCTTGGCACCTAACCTAACTATAACGTCACTTTAGCCTTTGTTTTAGTGAATTTTATATATATATATATATATTCACTGAAAAAACCATAGGTTTTAGGGACAGTTATAGTTAGTTGGACATTGCACTCGTACAAAACCCGTGAAATTCCCCCGTTATAGTTAGTTTGGCGAACTATAACTCGCGCCCCCGCAATGCACTGCTGATGACGTCACATATTACATCACTCATGACATGGTCAGTGACATCACTGATGACATCTCAAATGACATCACTGATGACATCTCTGATGACATCATCCACGTGATAATCTGATGCACCTCCTCACACCCTAATATAACCTTTGATACACCCACTCTAAATTACAGACTGCCATTCGCAAAACCATAGACACTCCAACACCAATAACTACATATCCACTCACTGATTCTTAGGTCTACACACACATCCACTCACTCACCCGTACAGTCACTCATACTTACGGTCACTCAGTACAGGACTATCATATGCACTCATACTCCAATATAGACACTCAAACACCGCCACTCATCCATAGAGGTACTCACACACCTAGTCAGTCATGCAAATAATTAAACACACTGCCATTTACTCACCTATACAGTTATACACACACCAGCTCACTTACTCATACAAATACTAGCACATTCTTACGCTCTTATACAATCACTGATACAAGCACACACTCATCCATACAGTCACTCTCACAATCACACACTCTCGCTTATAACTATTTATATACTCCAACACACATATATACTGCCTTTCACATATGTAGTTACTCACACATGTACCACTGGGACATACATTTACTCACTAACACACTCTTACACACACTTACCCACCCATAAAGTCTATCACAGATGCACTCTTGAAACCATCCACCCAGTGAATCACCCACTCACACACCTATGCACAGAGTCGCACACACCCCACCCACACAAACACTCATACACCCATACAGATACTCAGACAACCAATCAATAACTCATATAGACACTCATGTAGCTATTCACAAACCCATGCAGCCACTTACACAGCAACAGACAGACGGATACAGACATTCACCCAGTTTAGTCACTAACCCATGCATTCAGTAAGATACGTTTAATCACTCACTTATAGAGTTAGTCACGCACCTACTAAATCATCCATACAGACACTTATACACCCACTCATTCTTCAATACGCCTTTCCCTATATATATTAAACATATTTAAACTTTACAGAAACACACAGTCACTGGATGATGTCATCAGTGATGTCATCAGTGATGTCATTTGAGACATCAGTGATGTCATCAGTGATGTCATCAGTGATGTCACTGACCATGTCATGAGTGATGTAATATGTGACGTCATCAGCAGTGCATTGCGGGGGCGCGAGTTATAGTTCGCCGAACTAACTATAACGGGGGAATTACACGGGTTTTGTATGAGTGCAATGTCCAACTAACTATAACTGTCCCTAAAACCTATGGTTTTTTCAGTGAATTTGTAAGGTTTTTTAAATGCTAATTTCCAACTATAACGTGCCTGAAACCTATGGTTTTTTTCAGTGAATTTCAAAGGTTTTGTAAATAACAATTTTTAAATGTATTAGTTGTTATATTTATTTTTTTGATACTGATTTACTACCTTTTTTTAAACTATTTATTTTTAGATATTTTATTTTTTAAATTACATTGTAATTACATTATACATTACATTACAAAATATACTTTCTCAGAATGAATTACTTTAGTTTAAATACTTTGCAAATAGGCAATAGACTTTTAAGTACAGTAGTTACAGTTGTTGCAATGGGCAACACAATTTCAAACACAATGCAACATTGAGCTCAATGTGAATTTCTAGTTAAATGCAATTAGTTACTTTATGGATTACTTTTCTAACCACAGGACTGGATCCTAGATTCAGTCCTGGGACATCTCCTGTAAACAGTTGAGTAAAAGCGTTTTGTTTACAGTAGTGATTTTTATGGAATATTATTGTATTTTAAAAGTTGACACTTAGAAACTTTTTCACATAGAATCACCAATGTTATCCTATGGGAGGAAATTCACTTAGCAGGTAAGTAGTGTTATCGTTAATTTTTCTTTCTCAGTGGTGGATCCTGGATTGAGCACTGGTGCATCTCCTGTAACCAGTTGAAAGAATGCGTTTAAGTCATACAGGCGATTTTTAAGGAAAATTTGTAGTTTGTGAAAATCGACACTTTGAAACTTTTCTGCTGAAAACCAGACAATGGATTCCTATGGAAGGAAATACAAGTTACTGGTAAGTACGGTTAGAATTACTTTTCAGGGTCAGTGCTGGGCTAAAAGATGCAGCACTGGGTTCTCTCCTGATAACAGGTGAGTAAATCGGAATTCGTAGTTCGGCTGATTTTAGAGGAATATTATAAAGTTCCAAAACTCCACACTTAGAAGAATTTCCAAGTGAAACCAGTCAATGTTAGCCTATGGAAGGAAATTCAAGTTACTGGTAAGTACGGTTAGAATTACTTTTCAGGATCTGTACTGGGCTCAAAGATGCAGCACTGAGGTCTCTCCTGATAACAGGTGAGTAAATCGGAATTCGTACTTCGGCTGATTTAAGAGGAATATTCTAAAGTTCCAAAACTCCACACTAAGAAGAATTTCCAAGTGAAACCAGTCAATGTTAGCCTATGGAAGGAAATTCAAGTTACTGGTAAGTACGGTTAAAATTACTTTTCAGGATCAGTACTGGGCTCAAAGAGGCAGCACTGAGGTCTCTCCTGATAACAGGTGAGTAAATCGGAATTCGTAGTTCGGCTGATTTTAGAGGAATATTTGCACAATGGTGAAGGAAGGGGGTGGGGCCTGAGGTGACATGTCTGCAAACACGCCCTGTGGCGCGTTTTAAGTTGGAGAATTAATTCCTCCTCAATCCCGAGGGTCCCTAGGGGCCAACTAGCCCACCAGGAACCTCCAGTATGCGCCAGGGGGCTGCGTTGCAGAGAGGTGTACAGAGGCCACGCCCCTTTTTACAACACTCTGCAACGCAGCTCCGTGGCGCTTACTGGAGGTACCTGGTGGGCTAGTTGGCCCCTAGGGACCCTCAGGATTGAAGAGGATTTAATTCCCCATCTTAAAACGCGCCACGGGGCCTGTTAGCACACATGTCACCTGAAGCCCCGCCCCCTCCCTTCACCACTGTGCAAACGCGCCCCGTGGCGCATTTTAAGTTGAGGGATTAAGTCCCCTTGAATCCTGAGGGTCCCTGGAGTCCAACTAGCCCACCATGTACCTCCAAAAAGCGCCACAGAGCTGCGTTGCAGAGAGGTGTAAAAAGGGGCGTGGCCTCTGTACACCTCTCTGCAACGCAGCCCCCTGGCGCATACTGGAGGTTCCTGGTGGGCTAGTTGGTCCCCAGGGACCCCCAGTATTCAAGGGGAATTCGTTCCCCATCTGCAAACGCGCCAGGGGGCGCGTTTGCAGACTGCTGCAGAGAGGGGGCGGGGCCTCCAGCACGATGCCGGTCTTTTTTTTGTATGGGAGAGGGGCTGCGTGGCCCCCCTTCCCTTGGCCACTTTTGGCCCCGGGGACCCCATCCCCCGGGGCCTGATGATTTTCTTTTTTTTTCTTTTTTTTAAACAAAACGGGAAGGGGGCCGCGTGGCCCCCCTTCCCTGGGCCTCTATTGGCCCCGGGGACCCCATCCCCTGGGGCATGCCCTCTTTTTTTTATAATTAAAATCTTTGGAGGGGGGCTGCGTGGCCCCCCTCCTCAGGCCATTTAAGGCCCCGGGGACCCCATCCCCCGGCCTTAACTTTTATTTTTTTCTCCTTTGTTTTTGGGGGGGGGGGAGGGGGGCTGCGTGGCCCCCCTCCCAGGCCACTAATAGCCCCGGGGATCCCATCCCCCGGGGCCTGGCCACTAGTTGGGGACCGTGGGGGGGTCCCCAATCCCCGCACGGTCCCGCCGGCTCCCCGCGTCCTGCGGGAGCCGGCATTGCTTTTCCATAAGGGGAGCTGCTGACATGCAGCTCCCCTTATGGAAAAGCAATTCTGCTTTGCTTCATTGAAGCGAGAGCAGGTTTCCCTGCTCTTGCTTCAATGAAGCAAGCAGTTTGCAATGACAGGACGGAGCCGCGAGGCTCCCGTCCTGCCATTGCAAACAGCAGTGTCCCGGGGTAGGCACCCCGGGACACTGCAGGAGCCGGCCCTGGGGGTGGCGGTCCCCAGGGCCACCACAGGCTCCAGGAGGGGGCCGCGCGGCCCCCTCCCATCCAGTGCACAGCTCCGGGGAGGTGGTGGTCCCCGGGGCTTCGGGGGTCCGAAACGGACCCCCACATTTATTTTGTTAGTGCCCCGGGGAGGTGGCGGTCCCCGGGGCATGTGGGGGGGCTTGAGCCCCCCCACACAGGTACTATTAATTTTAAAAAAAGAAGCCCCAGGGGGTGGCGGTCCCCGGGGCTGCGGGAGGGCCGAGAGCCCTCCCGCACCATTTTTTTTAAAAGCCCCGGGGGGTGGCGGTCCCCGGGGTTTGGGGGGGCCTTAGAGGCCCCCCTACATATTATAAATATGTCCCCGGGACTTGGCCCACCCGGGGGCCAATTAACAACGAAGCGCGGGAGACCGCGCTTCGTTTTTTTTTTTTCTCGGCGGGATCCGCGCATCCCGCCGATTTTTTTTTTTTTTAAATGCTTTTTTCTGCCCAGGGGGTCCTTGTGGGACCCCCTGAGCAGACCTAGGGGGTCAGGGTGTTTCTACCCTGCCCCCTTTGTGCGTTTTGCGCACTTGTTTCTGTCCCTCGGTTCTACCGAGGGACAAAATGGCTGCCAACACTTCCTGATTTGGAGTGTTGACAGCCACTTGACAGCCACTTGACAGCCAATTAGCATGCAGCTCGTGATCGGGAGGGTACGTGGACCCTACTCGGCCATAGATATATATGTGACTTTACTTTTGTTTTTCTCAGGAACTACTGAACGGATTTACACTATTTAAGCAAAAGGCACGACACTGAACCAAGGGCTACCTCTTTGCCAAATTTGGTGTAATTCCGTTCAGCAGTTCGGGCTGTAGCTGCGATGAAAGGTTCCTATGGAAAATTGCATGGGGAAAACGTGTTTTGGGACCCCCCTTTTTTCTCGGCCCCCGCTTGACGAATCACCCCGAGACTTTCAGGATAGGAGCGGACCGGAGCGCCCCAACAAGTTGGAAACTTTCGCGAAAATTCGTCAACCGGCGCCAAAGTTATTTCAAATAGAATGTTGCGGATTTCCTATGGAAAATAGGTCCTAACTATAACTATCTAATGTTACTGTTGGACTTGGCCCTGCTTGCAGGGTCATCCCGAACTTTTTCGCTTTTTCGCCCTACCCTTTTTTTTTGCTGTATGTGCGTGATGGAATGCTGCGCAATGGTGTGCAGAGGTTTATTTCCACCAGTGAAGGGAATGTCACTTTTAAAATGGACGCCATTGCTGTGTGCTTTGTGCCGCCTGCCTGCGGTGGGTTGGCGGTCTAGTGTTCGAAGTGACAGGGTGCCCTACACCTCCCCCACAGTGACAGTTGGGACTGGAACTGCCAGGAGCCTTCTAGAAGGTTCTAGCCCTTTCTGGTAGGTGGGGTGAGGGGGGTATATATAGGGGGGCAGTGCCTCCATGTGGTCAGACTGTGCGTGGACTTTGCTTGAGAGGGGACGCCCTGCCAGGAGGTACCACCACAAGGGCCTGTGTGCTGGCCCCTGTGCCCATCTGTACCCCTCTACTGTCCACAGGGCTAGTGAGAGACTCTGCTGGAGTGGAGACTGCCATGCCAGGAGGAGTGCCACATTATGGGGGATGACTGTTCCTAGGAACTGCTGTCCTGTCTTGATGAGTACCCACCGCCTGCTGATCTTGCCCAGCATTGCCTGCCTGCTCTCCTGCCCTAGCGCCTCGTGAGCGCTGCACCTAGCCCCTGCCCAGGAGAAGAGGGGCTGACGCCTGCAGCGCTGTGCTGACAGAGCGCTACTTATTCTGTGGGACCCTGGATTTGGGAGGACTCTAGCGCCTCGTGAGCGGTACAACTGTGCCCCAGAAGGAGGTGAGGAGCGTGGGCACTATTTCCTACATTGCCAGGAGAGAGGAGTGCTATATTCTAATTGCCAGAGGGAATCCCGGCGGGTGGGACCCCCTCCTGTGCTCCTGGAAGTAGCGGGAGCCTACCCCGCGTTTGTGCCCCCGGGAGGAGAAACCATAATCCCAGCGGGGCTCCCGTGTGTCAGGGAGAGCCCCGCGTTCCAACGAAGAGTGGGTGCCCACCCCGCTTTATCCTTCCACATAACGGGAGCCTACCCCGTATTGTCGTCCTTAGCGGGTGCCTACCCCCGCGTGAATGCTGTCTTGAGCGGGTGCCTACCCCGCGTTATCGTTACATGGCGGGAGCCCACCCCGCACTTCAAAACTGCCTAAAATCACCGCTGTGGCCCGAGCCGCTGACGTGGCGAGGAAGCTTTGAAGCCCGCCAGGAGGTGGGCGGGGGCCGCACGACGAAAGCCACTGCCGGCCGGAGCCAGGAAGTGGGAGCGGATAGGAGGACGGGAGCCTACCCGCCTCCACAAGTCGAACCAGAAGTCCCGGGCCCCACGAAGGGTGGCCCGGGTGAAGAGAGCCCCGTGTCTGCAAGAAAGCCAGGCGGGAGCCCACCCGCGCTGGCAAACGGCCCAAAAGTCGACGGAGACGTCGCTCCGTAGGTGGGGGCTTCCCAGGAGGAGAGGAGAGCCCCGTGGGTGTGCCGAGCCCAGAGACAGAGTGCACCGTCTCCCCCTGCGGTGTCAGGAACCAGGCCTGAAGGGAAGAGGAGAGCCCCGCGTGACCCGAGAAGTGACGAGGGCAGAGAGGAGTCCCGGTGAGTGGGGCTCAGGCTTTACTGGTGGGGGGGTGGAGTCGGGGCACATTATCGGTGCCCGCCCCCCTGTGGCCGCACTGAGGGCCCCGTGGTGCCCGTGCTGGACTTACAGCTGCCCCAGCTGACAGTGGGCAGCTGCAACGTGGGGCAAGGTGATTGTTAGAGTCCCAGTGGGGGCTCTGGAGGCGTGGTAGTGCCGGTGCTGACTGGGCTTTCCACAACTGCCCCACCGGACAGTGGGCAGTTGCAATGATTGGGCAACTTTCCTGTTAGAGTCCCTGGAAGGAGGGGGCTCCCCAGGGCAGTGGCGCCAAAAGACTAATCCGCAATGTTGGTGGCGTGATATGTCTGCCCTACTGCTGATGATTGCCTAATGCTTTTCCCTAAGGGGGGCCCTGCTGATATGAGCGTGCCTAATGTGGTATTCCTGCGGATAGGATGCACAATGTGTCCTTATGTCCTAAGGTTAGGCTTTTACACCGAGGGTGGTGCCTCTGCCCGAGGATGATGCCTCTACGCTCGCAGGGTTATGCCTATTGCAGTTATGCTGTTGGGGTTCTGTCTCATGCTAATGCGCCTGATACCCACTGTTAATGAAGGTTATTCCTAGGTCTATGCGGAACATGATTTTGTCTAATGCCATGGCTAATGCAGTTATGCTAATCTGGTTTATGCCCCTAATTGTTACCCAAGGAGTGCCCTGCCTACTGAGGCCTTGGTGCTCATGAGGTTGTGCCCACTCCTAATGTTGTCATGCAAATGTGATGTATGCTCTTATTAGGGTTATGAGGGTGCCCTGCTAATGTTATGAAGTAATGTACTTATGCTAATACTATGCATAGTGTGCCTTCTCCCCGGAGTTAGGCCCACGTGATGAGGGTCGGTGTTTATGCCTAATGGGCTGCAAGCATGTTTTCCTTTCAGGTCTGATGCCAATGTGTTCCCTGCTCACATTGCTGGTTTTCACGCCTCGTGCTGCTGTTATGCATAATGCTTTTATGCTTATTGCACTGTTGCTAGTGTATGTCGATGCCTCAATGCTAACAGGTCTTCCACGCCTAATGTCATGCATAAGGGGGTTTCCAGGCCTAAGGCTAGGTTATGATGTTTTCAGGTTCATGCCTACTGCCAATGTAATCTAAACTACGTGCATGGGCTTGCCAGCAGCTACTGGCTGTTACTCATCTAATGTTGATGGACCCTACATTTATTCTTTCTTTGTACTTGTGATGGTTTGGGCAGTGGCCCGATTGGCCCTGCCGTGTAAATAGTCCCCCCCTGTAGTCTGCTACCCGGTGCCAGTTGGCACAATGTTACAACTGTGATTGCCTTATGACGTATTCTGCATAATACATATGCTGGTTTTTCACCTAACCTGGTGTGGTCTCTTTTTGTAGTGTGCCTAGTGTGTCGCATGTGAGTGTGTGCTGTGCAGATGCTTTACACAATGCCTCCGAGTTTGGCCTACCCGCTCCGCACCACGCTACCCCGTTTCTAACATTGGTGTTCAGCGGTGGGATAGGACTTGTGTTTGCGCACTACCACAGCGACAACTGGTGGCACTACAAACGGTGCACCTAGAATAATCACAGATTGGGGATTGTTTGTCTGATTATCGTTCGCCCTGAAAGTGTCATTTTGAATTGCGCACTCCTGTGGCAGCTCCACCTAGGTCCCTTGCACTGTGTCTTAGTGTCTGGCCAAAATGGAATCTGCCTTTGATTTTGACGATCTGTTTATGTACAGTGTGTTGGAGTTGAGGGGGTTCTGTGAGGAGAGATACCTAGTAGTAAGTGGGTCGGACACCAAGCCAGTCCTTCAGGGATTCCTGATTCAATGGCAAGAGGATGAATGGGACCGTGAGCACTATGAGACAGAGAGGGCCCTGGCTGAATGCCGAGAGGGTGGCCCTAAGGAGCCTGAACAGGAGGGAGAAAATGACAGGGCGGGGACACCAGTAAGTAGGGAGGACCCCATAGATAGGGAGTCCCGTGCTGGGTCCAGTGTCAGGGGTAATGCCCCATCCCTTTCCCTGTCCCCAGAAGAGTGGGTAGATAGGAGGGAAGAAAGGGAGCACCAGCTGGCTTTGGAGAGGCTCAGGTTGGAGCACGCCAAGGAGATAGCACGGCTGAGGGTGCAAGAGAAAAAGCTGGAGACCGAAAAGGTCCTTGCACAGGAAAGGATGGCTGAGGCTGAAAGGGCCTTCGCCAGGGAGAGACTAGCTCAGGAGGGTAGGTTGTCCCCTGAGAGTGGTTTCTGTGGTCTGGATTCACCAGTGAGGGTGGGATCCAGTGGTGGCAGCGAGAGTGAATCCAGTGTAGGGAGTCCCACTCCCAGAGCCCGGAAGACGTTGCCTGATTCCCAGGAAGAGGGGGACAGGTTGGAGTTCAAGGGCAGTGGAAAACTGTCTCACCAGTCCTGGGAGGAGTTTGTGGAGGTGTGTTGGACTGCACTGGAGGATTGGATGGTGGGTAGCGCGGTGAATGATTGGGAAGGGCTGTTCCATGTAATTATCAGGGAGCACATGCTCAGAAATTGTTTCCCAAGGTTGCGCCACCACCTGTTTGACCCTGGGCTCTCCGATCCCAGGAAGCTTGCACGGGAGGCAGACCTTTGGGTGGTTGCCAGAGAGTCTGAGAGGGCATTGGGGAGTGATCCTGAAGGGAATGGTGCAGGGATCTTCCAACCCAGCGAGGTGGGAGAGGTGCAAAATAGCCCAGCTAGGTCCCAGTGTAGTGGGAGGGTTGTAGGGCCTCACGTCCTATCTACAAGAAGGAGTGAGACGGGGAGGTGTCCCGAGGTGCCCCAACCACAGTCTCAGGGCCTGGAGTGTTCCATAAGGGAGCCCCAGGTTGGGAGCCTAGGCTGACCTGATGGGCCGTCCATGGAAGGGGAGCCCCTAGTGTCAGGAGAACCCGGGCGTCTGTAATCAGAGCTCCAGGGGTTCTGGGGTCTGCTCAGCCACAGGGTTTAGATCCTGGGCTGGGATGCCAGGTTCAGGGACTGCCTGACCTGGAGGGTGGGACACCTGTAATCAGGGTCCCTACCGGTTTGACTTCCAGGGGTACTTCTCCAGGTGGGAGGGTGCGTAACTCTGGGAGGGGGTGCAGAGGGAGGAAGGACTCGCCTCTGGCACCGGCTCAACCACAGGGCTTCGATCCTGGGTTGGGAGGCCCGGTTCAGGTATTGCCTGATCTGGCGGGAGGGACGTCTGTAAGCAGTGTTCCCCCGGAGTTGTCTTCCAGGGGTACTACTCCAGTTGGGAGGGTGCGGAACTCTGGGAGGGGGTGCAGAGGGAGGGAGGACTCGCCTCTAGCACAGGTGCAACCTAAGGGTTTAGACCCTGGGTTGGTGGATCAGTTGCAGGGTCACGGCCCTGGACGAGTGAGAGAGTGGTGTTCTGAGGGTGCCCTGCATAGGAGGAGAGGGCGGAACCCCAGAAGGAGAGGTAGGGGGAGGAGAGCCTCACCCCGGACTGCTGGTCAGCCTGAGGGTGCGGACCCTAGGTGGGAGGACCAGTGGCAGTTTGGCACTGCACGGAGGAGAAGTAGAGTGGCAAATGGGTACTATGGGCCTGGGGCTACTGCCCCCCGCTCTGTGAGACAACAAGGGCCAGAGACATCTGGATGGCTTAGGGGCCGGTCCTGGCCGCAACCGACTAGAGAGTGCCAGTGGGGTGGCTTAGTTGGTCCAGGGAGTGTTGACAGAGGGAACCACCGGGTTCCAGAATGGCGGAGAACCTGCGGGTGCCCCTGCAGTTGCGGGCCCGCGTCCATGTTTTCTCGCCCTAAGCAGGGAAGCCCATCAAGGCATTGATTGGTCTACCCAGGCTTTTGGCTGGGAGGGGGTCGTGTTGGACTTGGCCCTGCTTGCACGGTCATCCCAAACTTTTTCGCTTTTTCCCCCTACCCTTTTTTTTTGCTGTATGTGCGTGATGGAATGCTGCGCAATGATGTGCAGATGTTTATTTCCACCAGTGAAGGGAATGTCACTTTTAAAATGGACGCCATTGCTGTGTGCTTTCTGCCGCCTGCCTGCGGTGGGTTGGCGGTCTAGTGTTCGAAGTGACAGGGTGCCCTACACCTCCCCCACAGTGACAGTTGGGACTGGAACTGCCAGGAGCCTTCTAGAAGGTTCTAGCCCTTTCTGGTAGGTGGGGTGAGGGGGGGTATATATAGGGGGGCAGTGCCTCCATGTGGTCAGACTGTGCGTGGACTTTGCTTGAGAGGGGACGCCCTATCAGGAGGTATCGCCACAAGGGCCTGTGTGCTGGCCCCTGTGCCCATCTGTACCCCTCTACTGTCCACAGGGCTAGTGAGAGACTCTGCTGGAGTGGAGACTGCCATGCCAGGAGGAGTGCCACATTATGGGGGTTGACTGTTCCTAGGAACTGCTGTCCTGTCTTGATGAGTACCCACCGCCTGCTGATCTTGCCCAGCATTGCCTGCCTGCTCTCCTGCCCTAGCGCCTCGTGAGCGCTGCACCTAGCCCCTGCCCAGGAGAAGAGGGGCTGATGCCTGCAGTGCTGTGCTGACAGAGCGCTACTTATTCTGTGGGACCCTGGATTTGGGAGGACTCTAGCGCCTCGTGAGCGCTACAACTGTGCCCCAGAAGGAGGTGAGGAGCGTGGGCACTATTTCCTACATTGCCAGGAGAGAGGAGTGCTATATTCTAATTGCCAGAGGGAATCCCGGCGGGTGGGACCCCTCCTGTGCTCCTGGAAGTAGCGGGAGCCTACCCCGCGTTTGTGCCCCCGGGAGGAGAAGCCATAATCCCAGCGGGGCTCCCGTGTGTCAGGGAGAGCCCCGCGTTCCAACGAAGAGCGGGTGCCCACCCCGCTTTATCCTTCCACATAACGGGAGCCTACCCCGTATTGTCGTCCTTAGCGGGTGCCTACCCCGCGTGAATGCTGTCTTGATCGGGTGCCTACCCGCGTTATCGTTACGTGGCGGGAGCCCACCCCGCACTTCAAAACTGCCTAAAATCACCGCTGCGGCCCGAGCCGCTGACGCGGCGAGGAAGCTTTGAAGCCCGCCAGGAGGTGGGCGGGGGCCGCACGACGGAAGCCACTGCCGGCCGGAGCCAGGAAGTGGGAGCGGATAGGAGGACGGGAGCCTACCCCGCCTCCACAAGTCGAACCAGAAGTCCCGGGCCCCACGAGGGGTGGCCCGGGTGAAGAGAGCCCCGTGTCTGCAAGAAAGCCAGGCGGGAGCCCACCCCGCGCTGGCAAACGGCCCAAATGTCGACGGAGACGTCGCTCCGTAGGTGGGGGCTTCCCAGGAGGAGAGGAGAGCCCCGTGGGTGTGCCGAGCCCAGAGACAGAGTGCACCGTCTCCCCCTGCGGTGTCAGGAACCAGGCCTGAATGGAAGAGGAGAGCCCCGCGTGACCCGAGAAGTGACGAGGGCAGAGAGGAGTCCCGGTGAGTGGGGCTCAGGCTTTACTGGTGGGGGGGTGGAGTCGGGGCACATTGTCGGTGCCCACCCCCCTGTGGCCGCACTGAGGGCCCCGTGGTGCCCGTGCTGGACTTACAGCTGCCCCAGCTGACAGTGGGCAGCTGCAACGTGGGGCAAGGTGATTGTTAGAGTCCCAGTGGGGGCTCTGGAGGCGCGGTAGTGCCGGTGCTGACTGGGCTTTCCACAACTGCCCCACCGGACAGTGGGCAGTTGCAACGATTGGGCAACTTTCCTGTTAGAGTCCCTGGAAGGAAGGGGGTTCCCCAGGGCAGTGGCGCCAAAAGACTAATCCGCAATGTTGGTGGCGTGATATGTCTGCCCTACTGCTGATGATTGCCTAATGCTTTTCCCTAAGGGGGGCCCTGCTGATATGAGCGTGCCTAATGTGGTATTTCTGCGGATAGGATGCACAATGTGTCCTTATGTCCTAAGGTTAGGCTGTTACACCGAGGGTGGTGCCTCTGCCCGAGGATGATGCCTCTACGCTCGCAGGGTTATGCCTATTGCAGTTATGCTGTTGGGGTTCTGTCTCATGCTAATGCGCCTGATACCCACTGTTAATGAAGGTTATTCCTATGTCTATGCGGAACATGATTTTGTCTAATGCCATGGCTAATGCAGTTATGCTAATCTGGTTTATGCCCCTAATTGTTACCCAAGGAGTGCCCTGCCTACTGAGGACTTGGTGCTCATGAGGTTGTGCCCACTCCTAATGTTGTCATGCAAATGTGATGTATGCTCTTATTAGGGTTATGAGGGTGCCCTGCTAATGTTATGAAGTAATGTACTTATGCTAATACTATGCATAGTGTATCTTCTCCCCGGAGTTAGGCCCACGTGATGAGGGTCAGTGTTTATGCCTAATGGGCTGCAAGCATGTTTTCCTTTCAGGTCTGATGCCCATGTGTCCCCTGCTCACATTGCTGATTTTCACGCCTCGTGCTGCTGTTATGCATAATGCTTTTATGCTTATTGCACTGTTGCTAGTGTATGTCGATGCCTCAATGCTAACAGGTCTTCCACGCCTAATGTCATGCATAAGGGGGTTTCCAGGCCTAAGGCTAGGTTATGATGTTTTCAGGTTCATGCCTACTGCCAATGTAATCTAAACTACGTGCATGGGCTTGCCAGCAGCTACTGGCTGTTACTCATCTAATGTTGATGGACCCTACAATTATTCTTTCATTGTACTTGTGATGGTTCGGGCAGCGGCCCGATTGGCCCTGCCGTGTAAATAGTCCCCCCTGTAGTCTGCTACCCGGTGCCAGTTGGCACAATGTTACAACTGTGATTGCCTTATGACGTGTTCTGCATAATACACATGCTGGTTTTTCTCCTAACCTGGTGTGGTCTCTTTTTGTAGTGTGCCTAGTGTGTCGCATGTGAGTGTGTGCTGCGCAGATGCTTTACACAATGCCTCCGAGTTTGGCCTACCCGCTCCGCACCACGCTACCCCGTTTCTAACAGTTACTATTTTAAAATTAAGGAGATGTTAAGCGACTAAGAAGATGGGTAGGCTGGGTAAACAGATGCCGAAATGGGATGCTGTACTTTTGCAGACATCTTTCTCTTTAACTGTTTATAACCCCTTTATAAAATCCATACCTTCCCGCACATTTTTAACCCACTGGTTTTAGTACCTGCATGAACATGTCACTGGAAATTTAATTCAGTCTACTCCTCAGAAAAGTCTTCAAATTCAACAGCTCCTATGCCAACAAAATGGCGTTCAGGAGTGCCTCATTTTTTACTTGAATACAAAAGTTAGCGCTCTAGTTTATTAGAACTCAGCAGTGATGCTGGTGTTGGAAGAACGTTTCACTCTTCATGTCAGAATGTTTTACTGAAATGTACAAGGAAGATATTTGAGAACTCATAGAAAATGTGTCCTCATTTTAGCTTTCTAGGGTACTAACCATATTTTAATTTAATGCAGTATCCTCTGTAAGAAATTCTTTAAGGTTTACAGTTTTGAATACATCAAGAAGGTGTTCAGGTGTGCCATACTTTTGTGTTGAATACAGAATGTTAGTGCTCTAGTTGTTCAGTAGAACAGTGTGGAGAAACTGCAGTAGAAAACTGGGGAATCAACAGACACACTGCTGCTACTGTTGAAAGTACCTGTTTTACTCAAAATATCAGACTTTATTCTCACATGGCTGAGGAAGATAGTGTGAACTTATAGAAAATGTGATATCATTTTAGCTAGCTTCTGGAACACCTTCCATAACCTCTATGAGATAATCATGACAGAAAACAGTTTTCTCTCAAGCATTGTTCATCAAATCCAAGCCAAAGATCAGCATTTCTGACACGGTGTAAAATCGCACAAAACCTCACCTGAACTCCTAAAATGATTATAACACCACCAACAATGATTTATATTGTGACTACAGTCTGATATCACCCTTTGTATGTGCTCCCTTTTGTGACCATCATGCATTTCAATGGGCAGTATGTCCCAGAGTCCTGTAATGGCTACCTTAACATGTTGTCCATGTTGTGATCAGCCAATCAAGGGGGAGCATCCCACACATCCCACTGTGGGTCAGGGTGTGCTCATCTTGCCACCTTATTGTCTTTAATTCATTTTCAAGATGCAAGGACCATGTCCTGAAATACTGTAATGGCTGCCACAACATATTGTTCATGTTGTGGTCAGCTAATCTGGATTTATTCATTCTCTTTAAACTGGCCAATCAGAGCTATCTGTATACCAGGAGATTAACTCAGGACATTTTCCAGGAGACTCCCCCTTCATGACCAACCAGGCATCTTTTTAAACACAAATTTTATGAAAACTCCAAGATGGCCGCTGTCTCTGTAGAGACGCGATAGTCCACACCCACTGTGAAACGTACTTCACACCTGATTTTCTACCCTGCAATGTGTTCCCAATGCTCACAAAGCTTGAATTCAGTAATCACCCACACGATATATTGACAATGCGCCTTTCCTAGGCTTGAAGGTCATCAATGCGGATGATCTCAAGATACTGATTCATCGCATAGGAAGCCACTATTATAGTAAACATCCTGGAAATGTGTGGTGGGCAGGGAATTGACTTTCAGCACATGTGCGGTTTGGTTTAGTTCCCCTTCCACTTGTTGACTGACATTCCAGTATATTTGTTATATTAAGCACTTTTAAGTGTAAATTAATTCAAAATATGTCTTGCCTTAGGACCCCAATAATTCTAATTGTGGTGGTAGGCACGGACCTAAGACCAGTAATGAGTCACTTGGGTGCCACCTACTGTACCCAGTGGACCTGTATGTATTCAGTTTAAAAGGAGGCTATCCAGTTTTCCAGGAGAAAGACTGAATATGTATGGTGGAACCTAATGGAGAAATTGAGCTCTCCTGGATCAAAAATATTTATTTGATTGTTTGCAGCTGCAAAGATTATTCCATGTCCATTGGTTGTGGTGTGAAAATATGGGGACTGAATGTCTCTGGTCCTCGAGTAAAGGTAAATCATGGTATAATTGGTTCATAAGAGATAGTTAAGCATGACTGATCTGATGCATGGGCCGAACAACAAGTGATTGTTAGAAAGATTGGTAAAATTAGACTACGAAGAACTGATATATCAAGTGGAGTGTATTGCTTGTGTTTGTTTATTATTTGATTCTTATTTATTTACATATTGCAGTTTTTATTTGGCCACTATTTCACGCTGGTAATTAGTTTTATGAGAGAAAATTACTAAAAGAGCAGAAAGTGAAGATACAGGACATACATTTGTCATCTGTGTCAATATTTATTGGTATCTCATGACTTCCCCTGCCTTCTCTCATGTTTAATGTATAAATGAGACCACACATGGGTCCGTACTGTAGTTTTGACATCAGCTTCGAGTTCTCTTGCTGTCTGAGGTCATGAAGTTCAATATTTCTCAAGGGTTTAGCTGCAGTTGAGAGTTAGATACTCATTACTAACTTGCAAGGCAATGGGACCAAAACTGAAAATATCATTAGAGCTAAGCACCTTTTCTAAAACGGAGCAGATTCTTTTATCACAATTTCTTTAGACCGTTCATTAGAATTAAGTTTCTGTAAGACATGTATTTCACTTATTTATAGTACTTGCAGTTGCTTACAAGTATGAAAAGAGCGCATACAACGGAATTCATGGCTCCTTCCAACTATAAAATGCTCAGTAGAAAGAAACAGGCTTTTCCACTGGCAATAAAACAGTTGAATGAAAACTAAAGTTAAAGTAGGGAAAAGGGTTGGACTGATAACAGAGAGATGACTTACAATGCATAACACCTACAGAGGCACAGTTATACAGAGACACACATAAGGTCCAGTCTGCCATGCAAAATATGAGGACTGCAGAAAACGTGCCGTAGAGAGGAAAAAAAGCTCAAAATGTAGATTAGAGTTTCACTGAAAGATTTAAAGGACTCACTCTGCAGATTAGTATGCTATGGAAAAGAAACAAGCAACAGAAGCTACATAAATTCGAAATGCTTACTTGAAGCATGATCTCCATAAGTAAGCAAGTATCTTATAATACTTCTCATGTTTTATTTTTTAATATTTTTGTAATAAATTGTGCTATTTGTTGAGGGAGTAAGCACTCACCTTAAGTAATAATCACAATCCTTGTCAGGGGGAACGATTAAAGTTACTAAATAAACCTGAACTCAGCCCTCTGGTAATGTATTACACCGGACAGAAAGGCCTAACTTAAAGGCAATGTGTAAAGCATTTATGCTATACTAAAACAGTTATATAGTCAAAATGCAAAACAATAACAATCCCAAAATGAATTAGAAAACTAGAGTAAAATGTAGTAAACAAAATGACACCAAAGTGATAAAAATCCAATAAGGTGAACTGGAGATATTACTTTTTAAGTTCTATATAGAAATAGTGCCAAGAAGCACAAAGTGCCAATAAAAGTCAATGGTTGTGGTAGAACAGGACCTAGGCACAATTTGACGGTGACCACAATAGAGTGTGTTCTGATACACTAACCAGATTCGCCCTTTTCATAGATTTTATCTTCTGACTTTACTCTCCATAGTCCCAATCTACCACAGGAGTACACTTCTAAAGCCCCCAGGATCTCAGGGGAGGCACTTAGGGGCTCAT
>CAWUFW010023685.1:0-71427 GCA_963921515.1 Calotriton arnoldi | reverse complement strand
CAAGGAAGTATCTGCAGGTAAGTACAATTTACTACATATCCTTGCATCTTGAAGATATATACATTGTCAAGGTATCTATCTTTCTATCTATCTATATATATATATATATATATAGTGTTATGTGAATGACAATTGTGCAATATATGTATATATATTTCTGTTTACAATCAGACTTTCTGCGCTCAGTCATATGTTTACAGTGCACTCGCACTTTATATTTACATGAATTGGGCCTGCCTTTGGCTGTTTTAGTTTATTTGGGAACAATAATTTTGAGTTATTGTTGACATCTAACACATTTTTGCACATTTTTTTGCACTCGCACTTTATTGTTCTTTAGCACTTTGTTTGTCTCTTGGCAATAGCGATCCAATAAAATTGAAAGAGGATGTTCCATGTATTATACATCTATCTTATTCGCATTATGTCCAGATGATCACACTGTTATTTTCACTCGGTATCAGTGTATATTATATGTACATTATTATCATGACTGAATGCGGTTCAATTATGAAACTGTGATGAGGAATTATACCCCCTTCTGTCATTTCAGTGTTGTTAAAGACCACACGCTGTTACACTTCACTATAGAAATGGCACCCATATAGTATGTTGTCTATTTCTATTGCTGAGAGGGTGTGGTAATGCTGTTAATTGAACTCACAGTGACACTATATAATGGTTTTTATTGGTCCAGCGCGTCATGTGATCAAGCCCGTGGAAACGCGGTCGAAACGCGTCAGGCTGGGCACTTGCTTTGTTTATCTTTGGATGCACTTATTTCTGCAATAAATGCACTGCACTTGAACTCCACGTTGTGGTCCGTACCTGTTTGTTGCTGCGGATTCGGCAATTAAGGACTGTGGTTATTTCATATAATCTCGACGGAGTACGGCTGTCTTCATCTTTACGCCGGACCCTCCCTCCAACCTGTGGCTGACCGGCAGACAGCTGATATCGCGGACGCGATTCTTTGCTAACCTGGAAGGAGTATTATCCGAGTCAGCCCCCCACAGCTCGCATTTCTGGATCTCTTAACAAAACTTCCCGATGGAGTTATCGGTTGGACCCGAGGAGTCGGAGGACGCCGAGGAGCCAAACGATTCCCCAAGCGGTATGACAGATCACTGTGTAACATTGCGGGTGGCAGGGATAGTGGAGATAAATTCAGTGCCTGATACAAAGCACTGTTGAGCACTACGAATATATTGCAGAGCATCACAAGAATGATTTCAACAGCGGATGCGCTGCGGGACCGTGAGGCCATGGCAGACGCCCTGTTTCTCAACCTACCTGAAGTTGAGGAAGCGCAGAGGGGCCAGATTGTAAACCCTAATACTAACAATGACGTCAAATCTTTATTGAAAAAACTGGAGAAACTGCTACGCACGGAATTAACCAATTGGTGGGGAAAAAAAAGTCCCTGGAAAAATACAAAGAAGCGGGAAGGGTCCCACGAGGACTAAGGGTGATGATAGTGCCTTCATTTGAAAATCCAAATCCCCTTATGTTGAAGGAGTGGGCAGCCAATAACCTGGAAGCATCGATGAACATGGTGTCAATTTTGATTAAATATGCCGACATAGACAGAGTGGAAATTTTAAAAGACATCGAAGTAGTGAATGGCCTGCTCGAAGCAAGTGAACACAAATAGCAGATTAAAAAAGGTCGTGATGAGATAGAAGCACGCCTGAGGAAACATGAAGATACCATAAAGGCTAGAAAAATCTTCAAATTTGCTAGAGACAAGCGAGACTATGAGACAGGGAGAATTTTCACTTTTTCGAAAAAGTTTGACAACGCTAAGAGGCAAGCACTTGTTTCCAAAGCCACCCCTCTCGTAGTACCTGTTCAAACAGGTTTTGAATCTTCATACTCTGAGACCAGCTCTGTGGACAGTACTAATGAATCTGATGACAGCAGAGGTAGTAATATGCTCGTACAACTGCCCACTAAGTTCACACCAGGAGAAAAATTTAATTTTTTATTGGAAGACCGCCGCCAAACTCTGCGACCGCGCAATCCTGTGAGGAAACAAGGAGAAGGAGAAACCAACACAGGAGGCAGAGGCGCAAGCTCAGGAAACAGCGGCAGAGGCAGGGGCGGGAGAGCCAAGAACTGATCCCAAAAATAAACGATTCCGACAATACAGTTATCAATTTATCTGACACTGTTCTATCCATTGCAGAAAAGCAGCTGTTGTCGCTTGGTCTATCCTACTGTCCTACCAATTGCTTCAAATACACACAGACTAGAGTGGATGTCTTCAAATTTATCTGGAAACTCAAACTTCAGAAACATTTTCAATTGAAAAATGCAATAGAAACTGCATTTAACATTGGGCAACCTATGGGATTTTCTTCCACCCTCCAAGTTTCAGACATCAATACACTCAGGTCAAAACATTCCCTGGCCAATGATGATGCAAGTACGTCTAACTCCACCCAAGAAGACCGGCGGGAAGTTGGTATTGCTTGTAGCAGTCCCTCAAATAGCCCCTTTCGACCGCCTTCAACCTTCATCCCTATCATGCCCAAAGACGGTATTGATATTTTTAGTGAATGTGTTATTGAGGATATGAAAAAACTGAATAGAACTGTCTTGCAGAAAGTCAGACAAAGAAGACATTTGGATATACAATATTCCAACCTCATTCACAAATTGCATGGTAATGCTGATTTAATCATTAATAAGGCGGACAAGGGGGGCAACATAGTGTTGTGGCCTAGGGCCCTCTACATGGAAGAGGCCTCTCGCCACTTAAATGATGGGGACTGTTATAGAAAAGCTACCTTCAATGAACTTAAGCAAGTCAAGGACATTGTGTTCAAAGATTTGGCCCAGTGGAAACGCATGGGCTTGTTGACATAGAATGAATTCTGCTTTTTAAAAAACGAATATCCAATAACACCGGTATTGTATTTCATACCCAAGGTCCATATGAATGTAACACCGGTGCCAGGGAGACCGATAATTTCAGCTCAAAAAGTCTTTTAGAACCCATGTCTAAGTATGTTGATTATTTTTTACATGAGTTTGTGGAGCATCTCCTTCTTTTATCAGAGACACTGGTCATTTTTTGTCCAAACTTCAAACAGTTAAATGGGAAGACAATTGTCTCTTGATAGTAATGGATATTTGTTCTTTATATACTAGCATCCCCCATTCTGATGGCATTCAAGCAATACGATACTTTTTGGACAAACGCAGTATTCACCTATATGAACACAACAAAATGATTTTTAAAATGATTGAGATTTGCCTTACTAATAACTATTTTATGTTCAATAAGGAGGTCTACCAGCAACTACGTGGGGTGGCGATGCGGGCATGCTTCTCTCCTAGCTATGCGTGTTTACACGTTGGCTGGTGGAAGGAGCATGTCCTCAGAACCACCCACAAGGCACTATATGATGTACATGTACTCCATTGGTAGAGATTTATTGATGATGTCTGTTTAATATGGAAAGGATCGATGGAATCTGCCAGACACTTTATTGAGACCATAAATAACAATATGCTCAATTTAAAATTTACTGCGGACATAAGCAATGAGAGGGTGCAGTTCTTAGATGTAGAGTTATACATTGAGGGTAACTCCATCCACATTAGACTCCATAGGAAAAGGACTGCTGGAAACTCTGTGCTCCATGCGAGTAGTTCCCACCCAAATCATTTAATTCGGAGTATCCCCTATGGGGAGTTTTTAAGAATCCGGCGAATATGCAGTTCTGAGGCTGATTTAAATAACTGTCCGTCAGAAGCTTTCCAGCGTTTCAGTGCCACAGGCTACAAAACTAAAGATTTGAAAGCTGCTCTAAGTAGAGCCAACAGTCACAGTAGGGAAGAGTGTCTAATGGTTACAACCATTAGTACACCCCCTATACAGATTGCCACCCACCAGAATACTTCTCAACATATGAATTCAGTCAGACTAATAACAACCTACAGTCGACAAGAGAGACAAGTACGAAAGATCCTTTATAAAAACTGGCCGATAGTATTGTCCGACATTACTATGTCACAAATATTGCCAGAGCTCCCTTCTTTAACATTTAGGCGAGCACCATCGATGAGAGATGCTCTTGTCAAAACTAGTCCAGAGGTGACTGTCTCTAGTACTTGGTTGTCTACACGGTCAGGATTTGTTAAGTGTAGCTCGTGCTGAGCTTGTAAATTTGGCAAGAACACCACTGAGTACACTACTGCCTTTGATTCCAAACCCATCAAGATCCTGGGTCATTTTACTTGTAGGACTGATTTTGCAGTCTATATATTGGAATGCACTTGCCATCTACATTATGTTGGGAGTACAAAACTGCAAGTTTATAATAGAATACTCCAACATTTACGAGCAGCAGTTAACTCAGATCCTAACTATCCAGTAGCGCGACATCTCAAATTAGTTCATAACAACAATCTTCATGATCTAAGTTATTATGTCATAGGTTCAGTACCTAAATCTATCAGGGGTGGCAATCGAGAGAAAAGATTACGGCAGCTAGAATCAGAATTTATCATGCTGCTAGACACTAAGATGCCTAATGGTCTTAATACAGGGAAAGATCTGCACAATTTTTTATAGACTGGGTTCTTAGTGCCTTCATTTTTATACTGTGCTGTGTATTTTAGGGTGGCATTTTACTAAGTTTTAGCTCTGTTTTTACTAGATTTTAACCTGGTTTTACCTGGTTTTAATAGGGTTTTGACTGGTTTTTAGCTCCTTGAATCATTTGTACTGAATACTCTGGAGGCTCTAATATCAGGTATGATGACGTTCATTGGTTTTGCACTAATTATATGTTTACAGTGCACTTGCACTTTAGTGTTATGTGAATGACAATTGTGCAATATATGTATATATCGCTTCAGTTTACAATCAGACATTCTGCGCTCAGTCATATGTTTACAGTGCACTTGCACTTTATATTTACATGAATTGGGCCTGCCTTTGGCTGTTTTAGTTTATTTGGGAACAATAATTTTAAGTTATTGTTGACATCTAGCACATTTTTGCACATTTTTTTGCACTCGCACTTTATTGTTTTTAGCACTTTGTTTGTCTCTTGGCAATAGTGATCCAATAAAATTGAAAGGGGATGTTCCATGTAGTATACATCTATCTTATTCGCATTATGTCCAGATGATCACACTGTTATTTTCACTCGGTATCAGTGTATATTATATGTACATTATTATCATGACTGAATGCGGTTCAATTATGAAACTGTGATGAGGAATTATGCCCCCTTCTGTCATTTCAGTGTTGTTAAAGACCACAGGCTGTTACACTTCACTATAGAAGTGGCACCCATATAGTATGTTGTCTATTTCTATTGCTGAGAGGGTGTGGTAATGCTGTTAATTGAACTCACTGTGACACTATATAATGGTTTTTATTGGTCCAGCGCGTCATGTGATCAAGACCGTGGAAACTCGGTCGAAACGCGTCAGGCTGGGCACTTGCTTTGTATATCTTTGGATGCACTTATTTCTGCAATAAATGCACTGCACTTGAACTCCACGTAGTGGTCCGTACCTGTTTGTTGCTGTGGATTCGGCAATTAAGTTAAGGACTGTGGTTATTTCATATATATATATATGTATATATATAGTATATTTATATATATATATATATATATATATATATATATATATATATATATATTCCATCCAAAGAATCATATCGATTTCACAGCAATAAATAGCCCTTCATTCGAAAAGCAGGTAAAAAAGGGTTTTATTCATAGCAGGTAATCCAAACTGTGCAGCATCATGCGTTTTGATCCACACTGGGCCTTAATCATATGCAACAACGTGGATCAGCTGTTCTTGACTTAAATATACTAAGATGGTAAACAGTGAAAAGGGACACAAAATGTAAGCACTTTGTCCAAGGCAAAACCATCACCTTGATTTCTACGTTATTGAATGCAGTTTGGAATCAGGGCATCTTCTTAGTTAGTACTCTTAAAACATCAATTGCACCATGCAGTTATTTTAAAAACAATGTCCGAGTTTATGAGATGCTGATCTCAGTAACATCCGTAATCGGACCACAACGACCATAATGCTTTGCGATTGTATTCGTGAGTACATAATTGTGTCCACCTTAATTGCAGAGACTTGGATCTTATGTCTCAATAGATAAATATGAAAAAGGGTTGCCTAACCTTTATTGCCTCAGAGAAATAATTCCATGTCGTGCCGGTGGCAAATGTATTCCATTTTTATCTCAAGAGTATTCATCCTCACGTAAAAGTTGTTTCATGTTCAACTGTCTGCACGGCTGCCTGCTTTAATTTTATCTGTCCCTTTTCGAAGTGCAGGAGTATGACAACCCCCACAAACCCTGGCTGCCTTTAAATGTTCCAGAAATCTTCAGCCAGCAGGCCTTGCTTAGAGTCGGAGGCGGAGCCTCCCATTTCAGTGGTGATACCGCAGAACCAATTTTTTCAGTTCATCGTAGGTATATATATACACATGTTCATGCACATGTAGTTAATCAGTAAATCTACACTTGCTTATATGCATACTTTCACAACATTTTTATAATCTACACTATGTCAAAATTCAAAAATGTTATATAGCACAATATGCAGAGCTTCTTCGTAGTCCGCCTTCACTGTTCTTCTCTCTTGCTATTTGCATGCCACCCTGTGTTAATTTGTATATTTGTGTGGTGGAGTAATCTTATATGAATTATTTTTACAGTGAGCAGATATGATGCCCGCTGTTGTTTCTTTGAGAGCAGATTCTGTGCTGTGTGATTGCCTAGCTGAAGATTAAGGCTTTTTTAGGTGAGTGACATGAAACCCCTTGATGTTCTTCTTCCTGTCACTGTCTGAGGATCTGTTGTAATGGGAGGTGCCTCCATACTCTTTCTCGTTGTAAAACGAGTGTAAGAATTTGACTGTATGGGTAGTATTTTCAAAGGTGAGTTTTGTGAAAGGGTGGAATTCATTGAACAATCATTAATTACTGACCAATGTGTGGTAGAAGATAAATAGATCATATAGCTGATGATTGTAAGCCAGTTGTTTGTGTTGTTGTTGGTTCAGAAATTATTTTTTCAGGGCAGTTATTAAACTGTTTGCTAAAGGACAAGCCATCCTAAAGTGGTCACCATGGCACACTAAAGTGATTTTAGTTGTGAAGAAAGCTCAGTCCTTTGTCCTTGAAGTCATGTAAACCTTTTAAATGTTTCCTTGCAAAGACGACCCAATTTTGAAAACATTCTGAGGTGAAGATCACCTTTGCTTGGCGCTCTGAAGGTGAGGTTTGATGCTGATGTTGGATGCTGAAGTATGTCCCGCAGCAAATTTTGGACAGGAAGCAGTGCTTCAAAGTAAGCCTGGGTGGGAGTTTTCAGTTTGGGTATTGTATTTACCCATTGTTCTTTAGAGCTTCTTCTAATCCTGAGTGGCAGCTGGCAAACATAGACCCAACTTGGTAGGCATACTCTGTAATTCCCCTTTGTCCCAATCGCTGAACATGTCTTCTGAATAGTGGTACAGTCCATGTACTACCACTTATGGGCCTGAGTGGAGGCAGTAACAGTATACCAGTAACATGAAGGGCCTTTAAAAATAAATCTTCACACGCTATTGTTTTCATAAAGCTAGTGTGGTAAAAACAAATCAGTATAAATTTGCAAGGGTTGTATGCTACAAGATCAACCACCAACATATTGACAAGCAGAAAAACGTAGCCATATTATCAGCTTACAATACATTGCCAAGGTAAGAATAGATTTACTATTCACCATGATGATATTTCAGTAGTTTATATTCTAGACTTGTTAGGTTGTTCTGCACATTCGTCTGGAGTCAGCAGCTTCCCCCACGCACCAGCAGAATGCACAGATGGTGGTGGTGGGAGGATTCTGGAATGAGGGGTTGGACGGTTGATTTTCAATTGTGAGGGGAAGATGTACGTGAAGATGTACGTGTCCTGCTAACTTAAATAAACCTTACGTGAGAAGATTGGCATGTGAATCTTTAAACTGGCGAAGAATTGCCAGTCAGCAGGACTCCCATGCGCAAGAAGTGCCGGTGTCGTCTGGCAGCTACAATACAGGTGGCACGAAGGAGAAGTCAGGACGACAAGTCCAGTATCCAAGTACTATGTCTCCCACAACTGTGTCACAACTCTAGTGTGTCATCAAATTACTGTGGACTATATTTATTAAACAGGGATTTCCAAAGTTGCACGGTTATTTAGGCGATGGGTGTGCACAAGCCGGTCCCCAGCTCGTCTCCTGTCTCTGTCTTCTGTGCGTCCTACGTTGCCACGCAAGCATCAAATGTGTGGTGGCCATTTTAAAGCAGGAAGTGCTGATTTCGGTGATCAGCACACCACTTTGAATGCGTGCATCTGATTGGTGACACGCACACCAAGGTTTCTGAGCAGATATTGATTTTCTAGATGTGCAATTACGCCAGCCTACCTGGCGGCCATCTTAAACCAGGAAACGTGCTGGTTTCGGTGATCGGCACACCACAGTGAATGCGTGCATCGGTCTCGGTGACATGCACACCAGGGTTGTTGAAAAAATATTAGTTTGGCACACCACCATCTATGCATGCAACTGTTCGGTGACACGCACACCAGACACTTCACATTAAACAAGCATTATTAATAGGAACAATTATTAAACTATCAAGCTTTACACTGGAGTCATATTCTGAATTCAGTGCAACACATATTAACTACTTTATACTAGTATTGGTGCACTTTTGCTATTTTTGGTGTTAATCACATCTTTTCGGTGATTCGCACACCATTTTCATGTGTGTCATACACTAAATTCATTCATCTAACACTATTTAAAGTGTCCTTTTGCTCCTGTGTGTTCCATCCTCTAGTATTACAAATTTTTTAGATAATGTCATAGTTATTTTATCATAGTTACATTTTGAAGTACAAAGCGTTATGCAACAAGCAATAGCACCACCAGCAGCTTTTGTGCCCAATCCTGCGTCTCCTGAATTAGATTGGAAAAGTGGAAAGAAGGGTTCGAAGCATACTTGGATGCATTGTTTGCGTTCAGAAAGCCGCAACCTTCTGAAATATATTCCAAAAGAAGTTGTTAACATAGCTGAAGGTGAAGGTGATGGGGTGGAAGATGAGTATGCCACAGCTATCAAAGCTCTGGATACACATTTCAAAGCTTACAAAAAGGTAACATTGGAGAGACATAAATTCTACAAAAGAACTCAATTACCGGGAGAATCTGCTTCAAGTTATGTTGGTGTGTTACACATTTTAGCGGCCTCTTGTGAATATAAGGTATTCGAGGAAGAAATGATAAAGCACCAACTTGTTGAAAAGACAAGCAAAAGAAAAGTACAGGAAGCCCTCTTATCCAAACCACACCTGACATTGCAAAAGGCTTTAGACATCACCACGAGAATAGAAAGCACAAGCTCATATGGAACAAATGACATTGTCGGATGATAAATCACAGTATGTCCCACCGGTCAAAAGCAGGTACAAGAAAGCGAAGGAGCTCCTAGGAAGGACTGATAAGAGTGACAGTAGTAATAATGCAGCTAGGAAAAAATTAGCAATGCTAGAGCATGTCCAGCTCTGGACAAAATATCTGCCAAATATTCAAAGAAAGGTCACTTTGTAAGAGTGTGTAGGTCAGGTGGAAAAAGTTTTCGCAATGGAAGGTGCGCAATGTGGAATTAACCGCTGAAGGAGATTCGTCATCCAGTGAAGAGGATCAAATCTTCACCATCCTGGACATGGAACATACAGAGGACATATGTGGTGTCAATTCACATGGGCTGAGGAGGCCATTGTGTTCTATCAACATAAATGGTGTAGATATCAGAGTTCTGGCAAATTCTGGGTCCTCTTTCACTTTAATCAGTGAGAAAGTTTGGAAGGAATCATTCATAAATCATGATTTAAGACAGTCTTCTATACAGCCAGTGGGCTACGGTGGAAAAGTTATTGATGTTCTGGGTGAATTCGATGCTGATTTCGAGTTCAGGGGCAGCAAGTCTAGAGGTATCACATTTGTAGCAAGGGATGATTCATGCCTTTTAGGGTGGAAGGACCAGGGTAATCTAGGCATCATACTTGATCCCAATAACGCCCATCAGGTTATATTGAAGAAGGAATTTTTCCAAGTTCAGGTAGTTAAGGAAGAATAATGGGATTTCATGTACCTGGTAGTTTTTAAGAAGAAATTAGGGCTGTTTAAAGGCTTTAAACATAAGATAAGATTGGTGGAAGGAGCCCAACCTGTTGTGCACAAGGTCAGGAGAGTGCCTTTGGCATTACATTCAGAGTTAAAGCATGAATTAGATTAGTTGTGTTCATGTGATGTTATAGAACCGATCGAGTCCTCTGACTGGGTGTCTCCCGTGGTTCTTGCTAAAAAGGCGAGTGGTGCCTTACGCATTTGTGTGGATTCACATTATCTCAACGAGCATATATGGATAGACCAATATCCGTTACCCAATATCACACAAATGAAATCCACACTTAAGGGTGCCGAATGGTTTAGTTTGTTGGATAAGTCATCTGCATATCACCAGAGTGAACTGCATGCTGAATCCAGACATTTCAATGCTTTTATTACTCCGGATGGTCTTTTCCAATTCAAGTGCATGCTGTTTGATCTTCCTTCGCTTCAGCAGTTTTCCAGAGAGTAGTGGAGAGCATGTTGAAAGGGATGACCGGAGTAATGGCTTTTGAGGATGACGTGTTAGGGTATGGAGCTGACCAGAATCAACACAATGAAAGGCTACATCAGGTTTTGACCTTGTTAAAACAAAGAGGTGTAACACTAGGTGTGGATAAGTGCAGGTTGAACGTACCCACTGTGGACTATTTGGGGTATAAGTTGTCATCAGAAGGGGTTCATCCTGAGTCTAGCTTAGTTAAAGCAATTTAAGATTTTTGCACTCCAGGTGACAAGGATCAATTGAGGTCTTTTATGGGGCTCATGGACTTTAACACTAGGTTTATTCCCAATTGCTCGACCAAGACCTATAACACGAGAGATCTCCGTAAAAAAAATGTCAGGGTCAGTTGGGACGACGAATGCACCAAAGAGTTTGAGCAGATAAAGCGGTAGGCAGCGCATGTCATTCCTCTCAAGGCGTTTGATACCAAGGATCATGTTATAATCAGGACTGATGCTAGTCAAAGGGGATTAGGTGATGTACTCATGCAGCACAGAGGAGGCAAAGACGTAGTAATAGCTTTTGCATCTAGGAGTCTGCGAGGAGCTGAGTCTAACTATTCTGTAATTGAGCGGGAAGCTCTCGCATGCTGGTGGGGCATCACTCATTTCAAGCATTATTTGTGTGGTTTAAGGTTTGTAGTATGTGTTGATCATAAACCACTGGTACAATTATTCACCACGAGAGGTGGGGAAAAGGCAACCCCCAGATTTGCCAAATGGCAATATTGACTTATGGAACACAATTTTTGTGTTGAGTGTGTGCCAGGACAAAAATCTTTTGGCGGATTGCCTATCTAGGTTAACAAGTTGTGATGACAGTGTATGAGAGGGAGACACGAGTGAGGAGTCTGAGATAGTCTGCAGTGTAGACATTCATTCTGAAGGGGCCATAACAGAGCAGGAGTGGAGAGTGGCCTATGAGACGGTTCAAGAAATCAAGGAAGTCCTGAAGGTCATAAGCAAAGGGTGGTCAGGTGCAAATAGTGATCAAGGTACTGTCAGCAAGTATAAACATGTATTTGATGAATTATCAGTTCTGAACAGGTTGTTGTATCGATTGTCTTTATTGGTAGTTTCTGATGCCATGAAAGGCAAAGTACTTGCATTGGCACATGAAGACCACATAGGTATGTGTGCCATGAAGAGGAGAATAAGATAACATTTCTGGTGGCCCGCTTTCAAGCACATAGAACATTTTGTGAGGGATTGCATGAGTTGAGCAGTTAGCGACAATTCGCAGGTGACGATTCCCAGCCCGGTAGAGGCAATTGAAGTTCCCAGCAAGCCATAGGTTAAACTGGCGATTGACATTGTATGTCCCATGAATGTATCAGGTAATGTATCTGAGTATGGCACAGTCCTCATAAACTGCCATAGTCGCTGGCCTGAAGTCAAATTTGTGAAAACATCCAATTCTGCGTGTTTGATTAAGTTTCTTGAATCCGTGTTTGCTAGGGAATGCGTGACTGATGAACTACTTAGCGATAATGGTTGTCAATTTCGTCCACACAATTTGAGGAATTCTTACGATCCATGGGTATTAAGCATGTCAAGAGGTCCTGGTGCAGCGGCCAGGGCAGCTGACTTCGGAGCACAGGGTTCACGGTTCGATCCCCGGCTCCGGCGGCAGCTCAGCTCAGCACCATGTGACTCTGGGCAATAGCTCACTTAATTTCCACTCCGGCCCCCAGCGCCTTGAGACCTGTAAGGGTGAGTAGCTGCGCTATATAAAAACGGACTTACTTACATATATCACCCAAGAAGTCATGGTTTTGTTCAGTGATGTAATAGGGTGATAAAAGAGAATATGCAGTTGTGGAAAGCCAATGGACTCAACTGTAAAGTGGAACTAGGAAAACTGTTGTGGGCAGTGTGCATGACTGTCAACTCTGACACTGGTGTGTCACCGTTCGTTTTACTAAGGGGGCATGTACCTTCCTCCAAGTTGTAGAGCAGATGGATGGGTGAGAGTAAGTTTGTGTTGCTAAAGAGGAAAGCAGAAGATGTTGCTAGGAAAAGGGTTGCAGCACAGAACAAATATGATTAAATGCATCCCAAGCAGGGTTCGGGTTACAGGCAGTTAAAAGAGGATGTGGGTGATATGGTGAGAGTGAAGTGTTCCAGGATTTTACCCAAGGGATATTTTAAGTTTTCTGATCTTAAAAAAGTGGTAAGGGTCAATAAAAGGGCTGTAAAATTGGATGATGGCAAATGGCGAACAAGGGAAAAATATCTGTTTCAAAATGGAGCCTAGATGGCTGAATTAAGAACCAGGGGGCATATTAGCAAGACCGGCGAAAAAATTATCGCCATTTTAGCGGCAGGAAACTGCCGCTAAAACGGCGATAATGGGCTTGCTAATATGCATTATAGAATTCCAATAGAAGCCCAGGTTAGATGTGCAGGGCATAAAATACTCATACTTTGAGGTGGAGGATGCAGTATCTCAGTGGTAAACTATTCGTATGGAGGATGAGCAGTGCCATTTTTTCATGACTGACGTAGCAACATAGGCACAGTCTTCAATGAGGACAGATGAGGAAAGTATATTGCAGATCTCAGACCTACAGATCAGTAGGGGAGCACTGATGTGATGTGAGAGAGATTGGCCATTGGAATATTAGCCTTCCAAAATTGATGGGGCTTGATCTTTGTGTGGAGACTGTAGTAATAGGAGGTGTTGTGGGATCTGTGATGTGTTTGTGCTTCAAATAACGTGTTTCGCTTGTAAGAAGGCAGTGTGCACAAGTCACTAAATCACTGACATAACCTCTGGTCATATGACTATGAGGCAGATGCACTTAAATACGGGTTGCAAAAAGCGGCTGCAAATAGCCCACCAACATTTTTCGATCTGTCTCTGATTTTATGATGTGACCCATGTACTAGTAGGTCGCATTGCAAAATTTCCAGTCTCAGAGGGTCACAGAAATATATGTGACCACAAGGATTTTACAAATGCACTCACCTGTGAACAAGGGGAGGACGCCGAAACCGGTCAGGATTTAATGAGTGCTGTGTGGCTGCTGAGCATACGACGAATAAATGTCAGCTTGTAAAGCAAGTCGGAGTTGGGCTTTGCATTTTTTGATGGTTAAGAAGCCGAAGCAGCAGGATTCTCCGTTCTTGTCAACAGAGCCCGCCCTGCAGGGTCGGGGCCCCCAGTAAAATGGAGCTTCTTGGAAAACATTCAATGGAGGGGGCATGACCCGCTCATGCAACGTACCAGCCACAGGATTACCGAGGCTATCAGGTAACGTGAAAGAGAAAGGGAGATGAGGGAGGCGTTTCTCTCTCTGGGACACTGCATTTTCAAGCAATTATTTATGCAAGGCAGCGAAGGGCACTGTGCTATTGATGTATTTTAAACAGTTCTGCACTTTTGATTACAACAATTTGTGTGACATTGAACATTTTGGTGCATTCTGGGGCCTGTAGTAGTCCATCATGGGCCATGTGACCGAAGCAGCAGGATTCTCCGTTCTTGTCAACAGAGCCCGGCCTGCAGGGTCGGGCCCCCAGTAAAATGGAGCTTCTTGGAAAACATATATATATATATATATATATATATATATATATATATATATATATATATATATATATATATATACACATATATATACAT
The DNA here is from genome assembly GCA_963921515.1 of Calotriton arnoldi. Taxonomy (NCBI): domain Eukaryota; kingdom Metazoa; phylum Chordata; class Amphibia; order Caudata; family Salamandridae; genus Calotriton; species Calotriton arnoldi. The sequence goes on along the minus strand of CAWUFW010023685.1, from coordinate 57,097 downwards.
ATATATATATATATATATAAACGCTGCACGCCTCGTACCTTCCTCGTACAAAAGCCAAGCACTCACGGGGGATGGGTCAGGGTGTTCGTTTATTGCCTGACTTACAACACTAGACGCGTTTCGGCAGTCGCCTTTCTCGATGGTGAATGGGCGCGCCAACAATGGCCATTTTTATTTACATCATCAACCAGTAACACCGGCACAAAGAAGGGACCAGCAACCTATTGGAAAGGTAGCGCCATCTTGTAACACATTATAGCAAGAAATTAGAAAATTCATAAATGCTCTGTATGCACTTACATTCGGGTTCGGATTTTGCCAATTTAACAATATTAATACATTGCATATTTAAAACCGGTAAATACCTCACATCATAATCACGCCCTGTATGGGCCATGTGGCTTCATCCCCATATTTCATATTGTGCAGCTGCATTTCCACAATTTCCTAAATCGCCATAATCAAGCCCTGTATGGGCCATACCTTCGTCTTACACAGTTACATTGTCACAATATCCCGCCCTGTATGGGAACTTGCACTCTACAGTAATTACATTATCTCCAATGTACTTTTCAATGGTTTCACCACCTTTCCTCACTTCCCAAAAAAGGGGGGTTTTATCCTTCAGTTACATAAAACCTTTTCAAATGAAAGTAATGTATGACTTTTAAATATTATCATCAGTTCCAATTCATTGACATTCTAGTGAAGAGAATCACACTTTCCAAAATTTCTCTACATCATTTCACAAAAATTTCCCTAGAGCTCCCATAGATCTCTCATCAAATTCAGATTAATTCATCCTGTTACTTCAGGTTAAGTATTAAAAGTTTACTCCCCTAAATGTACTGACAGTTCCTCATTAGTGTTCAGACCGTTGGGGGTCTTTGTGCGGAGATCAATAATATATCTAGACTCTAGTCTCCTTAGCCTTGATATTCTGTCTCCACCCCTTGGGTGTAATGGTACATGGTCCAAAGCAAAATATGTCATGAGGTTACTATTGCTCTTGTGTTCTGCCAGAAAATGTCTCGCCACCGGATACGCAGAATCGCAGTTTTTTATTGCCCTTGTGTGCTCCAAGATACGCATCTTGGTTTGGTTGATGGTACTGCCAATGTATCTTAGCCCACAAGGGCAAGTCAAACAATACACTGTATATGGTGTGCTGCATGTGATGAATTTTCTGATCCATCTCGGTTTCTCAAAGCCTGGTACCATGTACTGACAAAACCCTTTTGCTATTCGCACAGGCTTTGCACCTCCCACAAGGGAAAAACCTTTTAGATCACTCCCAAAGGGTTTAGGTACAGGCTTATCAAGATGGCTACTAGTAAGGGAATCCCTCAGGGCTCTACCTTTTTTGAAAGTTATCAAAGGATGTGCTGGTATGTCATTCCCAATTATCGGATCTGTTCTCAGTAGATTCCAGTTTCTCCTTAATATAGTCCTTAACTCCTCCGCCCCATTAGAGAAAGTTGTCACCATTCTGAATTTATTGTCTTGCTGTGATTTCCTTCCTTTTGTTTTCAAGAGCTCCTGTCTAGGGACCAAATTCACTTTATCTAGTGCTTCTCTCAAGGTATTTTCTCTGTACCCACGAGCCCGAAATCTTTCCATACACTCTCCTGCAAATCTTTGAAAGTCTGTCTCTCTAGTGTTATTCCTTTTAATTCTAAGCAGTTCCCCATATGGGATACTGCTAATAAGTTTGGGGGGGTGACTGCTTGAGGCATGAAGTATCGAATTTCCTGCAGTAGGTTTGCGGTATAATCGAGTACATAATCTATGTTCTGACTCAAATACTTCCAAATCTTGAAAGTTGACCACTTTGGTGCTAATATCTGCACTGAATTTCAAATTATAGTCATTATGATTCAGTACATCTATGAATGCTAGCGCTGTCTCTTTTGATCCCCTCCACACCAAAAAGAGGTCATCTATATATCTGTACCAGGCTATCACCTTCTCCATCCATATGTCGTTGGCACCCGACCAGGCCACCTGCTCCTCCCACCAGCCAACGAACAAGTTTGCATAGCTGGGGGCGAAGCAGGTGCCCATCGCCGTGCCCGACATCTGTTTGTAGTGTTGGTCCTGGTACAGAAAGATGTTGTTTGTGAGACAGAATTCCAGAAATTCCAATAGCATATTACTATGTTCTGTCAACTTCATCTGCCGTTTGTTAAGGAAGATTTTCCATCCTTATGTGCTATGGACGTATACAGGCTGGCTATGTCCATTACTATCATGCAGTCTCCCTCTTGCCAATCCAAATGTTCTACACGTGTCAGGAAATCCTTTGTATCCTTAATGTAAGATTTGAGAGACACTACCAAATCAGATAAAAAATAATCTATATACACAGAAAGATGTTCTAAAAGGCTACCTTGTGAAGAGACTATTGGTCTCCCAGGAGGTGAGTTACTATCCTTATGCACTTTCGGCAAATGATAAAAACATGGAATCACAGGATTTAAACGACGCAGATAAAAGTACTCATCAGATTCCAACATTCCTTTCTCGTACCATTTGCGCAATAAAGAATAGCAGTCTGTAATGCTTGCTGTATAGTCATTTTTACTCACTGTTAGGTAACACAATGGGTCCAATAGTTGGCGCAGTGCTTCCTTGTTAATCGCCTCATAAGTCTGAAGCACCACGTTTCCCCCTTTATCTGAGGGTTTCACCACAATGCTCAGATCTTTCGCAATACTATCTACTGACTTGAACTGTTCCTGTGTAAGATTATTTCTTTTCTTATATGCATATGGTTTGCTCCCCAAGTGTACCAGTTCCTTTATCACTGCATCCGAAAAGGTATCAATATTATCATTTGGCATTTGTGGCAGAAAAACTGATACTTGTTTAAAAGGGGTCTCGCAGTTCACTTGCTGTACTCCCAATGTCAATGTGGGTTTCTGATCTGCTTGTGAATCCCCAATTTCATTCCCCAGGTCTCTCAATGCCTGCAATGCCGGGATGTCTCGACTGGTTAGAGCATCCGTAATTGCCGTTTGATTGTCCGTCTTTCTTGATTAATGCCTTGATGGCCTCGTCTTAAAAAACTTATGCAGTTTCAGTTTTCTGGTAAACTTGAACAAGTCAATTCTTGTTTGCATGTATTCAAGATTTCGTTGAGGGCAAAATGTGAGGCCCAGCTTTAAAACCGATTCCTCACTTGTTGTTAATGCTCTTGGCGTTAAATTGATGACAGTTTGATTTACTTGTTCCGCCAATCCTACTTGCCTTTTTTGCCCTTCTTGCTCCTGGTTACTCGGGGCGAGTAGTTGCTTTTTACGCCAGTGCCCTCCTCTTCTCGTTGGTCTCCGCGTTTTCTCTCTGGAGGTTTGCCTCTGCCCCCTTGCTGCCATGACTGGCGAATAATTTTGAACTCGTCGTGAAAAGGAAATTTCTTAGGCACCATTAGCCCTGGGGCCCCTCCACTTGCTTCCCCCAGTAATTCTCCGTCGGACGCCTCCGACTCTGTGGTATCATACTGTTCCGTTGTTGTTGGAGCCTGTTTCGTTTGGAGGGCCTTTCTTGGTGCATCATAGCGCTTGGCAAAGGTTAATACCCTGCCCAGGACATAGTCCTGCTCATCACGTTCGAACTTCTCCTGTTTGCGCTGCCGTATTTTACCTTCATAGCTTTTCAATCGTTTCATCATTTGTGCCCTCAGTTCCTCTCGTCTAGTCTTATTTTCATCCTTTGCGATTTCCAGTTCTAATTCCTCAATCGTCTTCCTCGCTTTGTCGCGATCGCTCCACGCAAATTTAATGAGGATGGTCAGCATCCCTCTGCACGAGTTTGCCGTGTGCTCCGCCCATTCCTCAAGAAGCTGCGGGTCGGGGTTCTTGTACGTTGGCACGGTGTAGATACGGAGGCCCCTCGGAACTCTTTCCACCTCCACATAATTCTGTAAAGAGGTGGCCTCCCACCACTTTCGGATCTCGCGCTCATGAAGCCTTTTCAAGTCCGTGAACTGTGAACTCAATGTAGATGAAACCCGGGGTTCCCCTTGTCTGCTCGTGGCCGCCGTTGCTGGTCTCTTCTTAAAAACATCAAGGGCTGCCTCGTGGCGCTCAGATTCGCTATACATGGCGTATGCCGACTTCGCGTTACTAGTACCCGCACTCGAATACTAGAATCACCCCCTCGTTCTGCCGCCACTCGATTGTATCATAGTAATATATACTTTCCAATCGTTGGACAAATCCACGGGCAGCGGTGCGCAGAGAATTATATAACCGCTTCTGATTTGCATCAACTCTGCTCACTCGCGAACGGGTGCTTGTTGCGGGAGGTGCCCCCGCCTGTATAAACGATGCACGCCTCGTACCTTCCTCGTACAAAAGCCAAGCACTCATGGGGGATGGGTCAGGGTGTTCGTTTATTGCCTGACTTACAACACCAGACGCGTTTCGGCAGTCGCCTTTCTCGATGGTGAATGGGCGCACCGACAATGGCCATTTTTATTTACATCATCAACCAGTAACACCGGCACAAAGAAGGTACCAGCAACCTTTTGGAAAGGTAGCGCCATCTTGTAACACATTATAGCGAAAAATTAGAAAATTCATAAATGCGCTGCATGCACTTACATTCATGTTCTGATTTTGCCAATTTAACAATATTAATACATTGCATATTTAAAACCGGTAAATACCTCACATCATAATCACGCCCTGTATGGGCCATGTGGCTTCATCCCCATATTTCATATTGTGCAGCTGCATTTCCACAGTAGATAGTATTGTAAAAGATCTGAGCATTGTGTGAAACCCTCAGAAAAGGGGGAAACGTGGTGCTTCAGACTTATGAGGCTTATAACAAGGAAGCACTGCGCCAACTATCGGACCCATTGTGTTACCTAACAGTGAGTAAAAATGACTATACAGCAAGCATTACAGACTGCTATTCTTTATTGCGCAAATGGTACGAGAAAGGAATGTTGGAATCTGATGAGTACTTTTATCTGCGTCGCTTTAATCCTGTGATTCCATGTTTTTATCATTTGCCGAAAGTGCATAAGGATAGTAACTCACCTCCTGGGAGACCAATAGTCTCTTCACAAGGTAGCCTTTTAGAACATCTTTCTGTGTATATAGAATATTTTTTATCTGATTTGGTAGTGTCTCTCAAATCTTACATTAAGGATACAAAGGATTTCCTGACACGTGTAGAACATTTGGATTGGCGAGAGGGAGACTGCATGATAGTAATGGACATAGCCAGCCTGTATACGTCCATAGCACATAAGAATGGAATAAATGCAACACAATTCTTCCTTAACAAATGGCAAATGAAGTTGACAGAACATAGTAATATGCTATTGGAATTTCTGGAATTCTGTCTCACAAACAACATCTTTCTGTACCAGGACCAACACTACAAACAGATGTCGGGCACGGCGATGGGCACCTGCTTCGCCCCCAGCTATGCAAACTTGTTCGTTGGCTGGTGGGAGGAGCAGGTGGCCTGGTCGGGTGCCAACGACATATGGATGGAGAAGGTGATAGCCTGGTACAGATATATAGATGACCTCTTTTTGGTGTGGAGGGGATCAAAAGAGACAGCGCTAGCATTCATAGATGTGCTGAATCATAATGACTATAATTTGAAATTCAGTGCAGATATTAGCACCAAAGTGGTCAACATTCTAGATTTGGAAGTATTTGAGTCGGAACATAGATTATGTACTCGATTATACCACAAACCTACTGCAGGAAATTCGATACTTCATGCCTCAAGCAGTCACCCCCCAAACTTATTAGCAGTATCCAATATGGGGAACTGTTTAGAATTAAAAGGAATAACACTAGAGAGACAGACTTTCAAAGATTTGCAGGAGAGTGTATAAAAAGATTTCGGGCTCGTGGGTACAGAGAAAATACCTTGAGAGAAGCACTAGATAAAGTGAATTTGGTCCCTAGATGGGAGCTTTTGAGAACCATAGGAAGGAAATCACAGCAAGACAATAAATTCAGAATGGTGACAACTTTCTCTAATGGGGTGGAGGAGTTAAGGACTATATTAAGGAGAAACTGGAATCTACTGAGAGCAGATCCGATAATTGGGAATGACATACCAGCACGTCCTTTGTTAACTTTCAAAAAAGCTAGAACCCTGAGGGATTCCCTTACTAGTAGCCATCTTGATAAGCCTGTACCTAAACCCTTTGGGAGTGATCTAAAAGAGTTTTTCCCTTGTGGGAGGTGCAAAGCCTGTGCGAATAGCAAAAGGGTTTTGTCGTACATGGTACCAGGCTTTGAGAAACCGAGATGGATCAGAAAATTCATCACATGCAGCACACCATATACAGTGTATTGATTGACTTGCCCTTGTGGGCTAAGATACATTGGCAGTACCATCAAACAAACCAAGATGCGTATCTTGGAGCACACAAGGGCAATAAAAAACTGCGATTCTGCGTATCCAATGACGAGACATTTTCTGGCAGAACACAAGAGCAATAGTAACCTCATGACATATTTTGCTTTGGACCATGTACCGTTACACCCAAGGGGTGGAGACAGAATATCAAGGCTGAGGAGACTAGAGTCTAGATATATTATTGATCTCCGCACCGCCAACGGTCTGAACACTAATGAGGAACTGTCAGTACATTTAGGGGAGTAAACTTTTAATACTTAACCTGAAGTAACAGGATGAATTAATCTGAATTTGATGAGAGATCTATGGGAACGCTAGGGAAATTTTTGTGAAATGATGAAGAGAAATTTTGGAAAGTGTGATTCTCTTCACTAGAATGTCAATGAATTGGAACTGATGATAATATTTAAAAGTCATACATTACTTTCATTTGAAAAGGTTTTATGTAACTGAAGGATAACCCCCCCCTTTTTTGGGAAGTGAGGAAAGGTGGTGAAACCATTGAAAAGTACATTGGAGATAATGTAATTACTGTAGAGTGCAAGTGCCCATACAGGGCGGGATATTGTGACAATGTAACTGTGTAAGACGAAGGTATGGCCCATACAGGGCTTAATTATGGCGATTTGGGAAATTGTGGAAATGCAGCTGCACAATATGAAATATGGGGATGAAGCCACATGGCCCATACAGGTCGTGATTATGATGTGAGGTATTTACGGTTTTAAATATGCAATGTATTAATATTGTTAAAATGGCAAAATCTGAACATGAATGTAAGTGCATACAGCGCATTTATGAATTTTCTAATTTTTTGCTATAATGTGTTACAAGATGACGCTACCTTTCCAATAGGTTGCTGGTCCCTTCTTTGTGCCGGTGTTACTGGTTGTTGATGTAAATAAAAATGGCCATTGTCGGCGCGCCCATTCACCATTGAGAAAGGCGACTCTCGAAATGCGTCTGGTGTTGTAAGTCAGGCAATAAACGAACACCCTGACCCATCCCCCGTGAGTGCTTGGCTTTTGTACGAGGAAGGTACGAGGCGTGCAGCGTTTATACAGGCGGGGGCACCTCCCGCAACAAGCACCCGTTCGCGAGTGAGCAGAGTTGGTGCAAAACAGAAGCAGTTATATATATATATATACATATTATCTACTGGCGGTCGCCAGTAGATAGTTATAGTTACAACCTATTATCCATAGGAAATCCGCGACATTCTATTTGAAATAACTCTCTTGCCGGTTGACATATCTTCGCAAAAGGTTCAAACTTTGTGGCCCGCTCCGGTCCGCTCCTACCCTGAAAGTCTCGGGGGGATTCGTCAAGCGGGGGCTGAGAAAAAGGGGGTCCCAAAACGCGTTTTCCCCATGCAATTTTCCATAGGAAACTTTAGACACGGCTACAGCTCGAACTGCTGAACGGAATTACACCAAATTTGGCAAAGAGGTAGTTCTTGGTTCAGAAAGAACCCTTTTGTTAAATGGTGTAAATCCGTTCAGTAGTTGCTGAGAAAATCAAAAGTAAAAAGATAGTGATATCTATGGCCGAGTAGGGTCCGCGTACCCTCCCGATCACGAGCTGCATGTTAATTGGCTGTCAGCTGGCTGTCAACATTCCGATTCAGGAAATGTTGGCAGCCATTTTGTCCCTCGGTAGAACCGAGGGACAGAAACAAGTGTGCAAAGCGCACAAAGGGGGCAGGGTAGAAACACCCTGACCCCTAGGTTTGCTCAGGGGTCCCACAAGGACTCCCTGGGCAAAAAAAAAAAAAATTTTAAATCGGCAGGATGCGCTCAGGGTGCGCGAATCCTGCCGAAAAAAAATAAATTGTATTTTGCCCCCGGTTGCCCAAGTCCCGGGGGCATGGTGGGGGGGGGTAATTTAATGTGTGGGGGGCCTCAAAGGGCCCCCCAAGCCCCGGGACTGCCACCCCCGGGGCTTTTTAAAAATGGTGCCGGAGGGCTCTGAGCCTTCCCGCAGCCCCGGGGACCACCACCTCCCGGGGCTTTTTTTATTAATTAAAAAACCTGTGTGGGGGGCTCCAGCCCCCCACACGCCCGGGACCGCCACCTTCCCGGGGCACTAAACATTTAAATATGGGGGTCCGTTACGGACTCCCAGAGCCCCGGGGACCACCACCTCCCGGGGCTGTGAACTGAATGGGAGGGGGCCGCGCGGCCCCCTCCTGGAGCCCTTGATGGCCCTGGGGACCACCACCCCCAGGGTCGGCTCCTGCAGTGTCCCGGGGTGCCTACCCCCGGGACACTGCTGTTTGCAAAGACAGGACGGGAGCCTCGCGGCTCCCGTCCTGTCATTGCAAACTGCTTTGGATATTGGAAGAGAGAGCAGGGAAACCTGCTCTCTCTTCCAATATCCAAAGCCGACTGCTTTCCACATGGGGAGCAGCATGTTAGCTGCTCCCCATGTGTAAAGCAATGCCGGCTCCCGTAGGACACGGGGAGCCGGCGGGACTGTGGGGGATTGGGGACCCCCACAGTCCCCAACGAGAGGGCCAGCCCCGGGGGATGGGGTCCCCGGGGCAAGTAGTGGCCCGGGAGGGGGCCACGCAACCCCCTCCCCAAAAATAAAAAATTAAAAATTTTAAAAACGGAAAGGCCGGCCCCGGGGATGGGGTCCCCGGGGCCTTAAATGGCCTGAGGAGGGGGCCACGCAGCACCCCTCCCTACGAAAAAAAAAAAAATCGAGGCCATGCCCCGGGGATGGGGTCCCGGGGCCAATACAGGCCCAGGGAAGGGGGCCACGCGGCCCCCTTCCCGTTTTTTTTAAAATTTGTAATTAAAAAAAGGGGTAAGGCCCTGGGGGATGGGGTGCCCAGGGCATATAAACTGGAAAAAGGAAGGGGGGCTACAGAGCCCCCCTTCAGGGACAATTTTTTTTTTTTAAACGATCGGGCCCGCAGGCCCCGCCCCCTTCCTTCACCACTCTGCAAACGCGCCCTGGCGCGTTTGCAGAGGGGAACAAATTACCCTTGAATACTGGGGGTCCCTGGGGCCAACTAGCCCACCAGGAACCTCCAGTATGCACCAGGGGCTGCCTTGCAGAGAGGTGTACAGAGGCCACGCCCCTTTTACACCTCTCTGCAACGCAGCTCTGTGGCGCTTTTTGGAGGTATATGGTGGGCTAGTTGGACTCCGGGGACCCTCAGGATTCAAGGGGACTTAATTCCTCAACTTAAAACGCGCCACGGGCGCGTTTGCACAGTGGTGAAGGGAGGGGCGGGGCTTCAGGTGACATGTGTGCAAACAGGCCCGTGGCGCGTTTAAGATGGGGAATTAAATCCCTTCAATCCTGAGGGTCCCTGAGGGCCAACTAGCCCAACAGGTACATCCAGAAAGCGCCACAGAGCTGCGTTGCAGAGAGGTGTAAAAGGGGTGTGGCCTCTCTACACGTCTCTGCAACGCAGCCCCTGGCGCATATTGGAGGTTCCTGGTGGGCTAGTTGGCCCCTAGGGACCCTCAGGATTCAAGGGGACTTAATCCCCCAACTTAAAACGCGACACGGGGCGCGTTTGCACAGATGTCACCTCAGGCCCCGCCCCTCCCTTCACCATTGTGCAAATATTCTTCTAAAATCATCCGAAATACGAATTCCTATTTACTCACCTGTTATAAGGAGAGACCTCAGTGCTGCATCTTTCAGCCCAGTACTGGTCCTGAAAAGTAATTTTAACCGTACATATCAGTAACTTGAATTTCTTTCCATAGGATATCATTGCCTGCTTTTTGTTGAAAAAGTTTCTAAGTGTGGAGTTTTGGAACTTTATAATATTCCTCTAAAATCAACCAAAGTACGAATTCCAATTTACTCACCTGTTATCAGGAGAGAACCCAGTGCTGCATCTTTTAGCCCAGCACTGACCCTGAAAAGTAATTTTAACCGTACTTACCAGTAACTTGAATTTCCTTCATAGGCTAACATTGACTGGTTTCACTTGGAAATTCTTCTAAGTGTGGAGTTTTGGAACTTTATAATATTCCTCTAAAATCAACCAAAGTACGAATTCCAATGTACTCACCTGTTATCAGGAGAGAACCCAGTTCTGCATCTTTTAGCCCAGCACTGACCCTGAAAAGTAATTTTAACCGTACTTACCAGTAACTTATATTTTCTTCCATAGGAATCCATTGTCTGGTTTTCAGCTGAACAGTTTCAAAGTGTCGATTTTCACAAACTACAAATATTCCTAAAAAATCGCCTGTATGACTTAAACGCATTCTTTCAACTGTTTACAGGAGATGCACCAGTGCTGGATCCAGGATCCAACACTGAGTAAGAAAAAGTAACGATAACAGTTTTTAACTTCTAAGTGAATTTCCTTCCATAGGATAACATTGGTGATTCTATGAGAAAAAGTTTCTAAGTGTGAACTTTTAAAGTACAATAATATTCCTTAAAAATCACGACTGTAACCAAAACGCTTTTACTCAACTGTTTACAGGAGATGTCCCAGGACTGAATCTAGGATCCAGTCCTGTGGTTAGAAAAGTAATCCATAAAGTAACTAATTGCATTTAACTAGAAATTCACATTGAGCTGAATGTTGCATTGTGTTTGAAAATGTGTTGCCCATTGCAACAACTGTAACTACTGTACTTAAAAGTCTATTGCCTATGTGCAAAGTATTTAAACTAAAGTAATTCATTCTGAGAAAGTATTTTTGTAATGTAATGTATAATGTAATTACAATGTAATTTAAAAAATAAAATATTTTTAAAAAAATTGTTTTTAAAAAATTTGGAAATCAGTATGAAAAAAATGTATATAACAATTAATACATTTAAAAATTGTCATTTACAAAACCTTTGAAATTCACTGAAAAAACCGTAGGTTTCAGACATGTTATAGTTACAAATTAGCATTTAAAAACCTTTGAAATTCACTGAAAAAACCATAGGTTTCAGGGACGTTATAGTTACAAATTAGCATTTAAAAACCTTTGAAATTCACTGAAAAACCATAGGTTTTAGGGACAGTTATAGTTAGTTGGACATTGCACTCGTACAAAACCCGTGAAATTCCCCCGTTATAGTTAGTCCAGCTAACTATAACTCGCGCCCCGCAATGCACTGCTGATGACGTCACATATTACATCACTCATGACATGGTCAGTGACATCACTGATGACATCACTGATGACATTTCAAATGACATCACTGATGACATCATCCACGTGATAATCTGATGCACCTCCTCACACCCCAATATAACCTTTGATACACCCACTCTAAATTACAGACTGCCATTCGCAAAACCATAGACACTCCAACACCAATAACTACATACCCACTCACTGATTCTTAGGTCTACGCACACATCCACTCACTCACCCGTACAGTCACTCATACTTACGGTCACTCAGTACAGGACTATCATATGCACTCATACTCCTATATAGACACTCAAACACCGCCACTCATCCATAGAGGTACTCACACACCTAGTCAGTCATGCAAATAATTAAACACACTACCATTTACTCACCTATACAGTTATACACACACCAGCTCACTTACTCATACAAATAGTAGCACATTCTTACGCTCTTATACAATCACTGATACAAGCACACACTCATCCATACAGCCACTATCACAATCACTCACTCTCGCTTATAGCTATTTATATACTCCAACACACATATATACTGCCTTTCACATATGTAGTTACTCACACATGTACCACTGGGACATACATTCACTCACTAACACACTCTTACACACACTTACCCACCCATACAGTCTATCACAGATGCACTCTTGAAACCATCCACCCAGTGAATCACCCACTCACACATCTATGCACAGAGTTGCACACACCCCTCCCACACAAACACTCAGGCACCCATACAGATACTCAGACAAGCATTCAATAACTCATATAGACACTCATGTAGCTATTCACAAACACATGCCGCCACTTACACAGCAACAGACAGACGGATACAGACATTCACCCAGTTTAGTCACTAACCCATGCATTCAGTAAGATACGTTAAATCACTCACTTATAGAGTCAGTCACGCACCTACTAAATCATCCATACAGACACTTACACACCCACTCATTCTTCAATACGTCTTTTCCTATATATATTAAAAATATTTAAACTTTACAGAAACACACAGTCACTGGATTATGTCATCAGTGATGTCATTTGAGATGTCATCAGTGATGTCATCAGTGATGTCACTGACCATGTCATGAGTGATGTAATATGTGACGTCATCAGCAGTGCATTGCGGGGCGCGAGTTATAGTTAGCTGGACTAACTATAACGGGGAATTTCACGGGTTTTGTACGAGTGCAATGTCGAACTAACTATAACTGTCCCTAAAACCTATGGTTTTTTCAGTGAATTTCAAAGGTTTTTTAAATGCTAATTTGTAACTATAACGTCCCTGAAACCTATGGTTTTTTCAGTGAATATATATATATATATATATATATATATATATATCAATAACATTAAATCTATTATAAAAACATTCTATTATAAATTAAAACATTAAACATTAAACTATTTAATAAACTTTAAACTTACATTTACCACTACAGTCAGTGCAACAGTAGGGAAAGTGTTGGATAGCGGAGTGGTAAAAATTACTATTCCCACTCCAGTGAGTGCAACAATAGGGAAAGTATTGGATAGCGGACGGGTACAAATTACTATTCCCACTCCAGTAAGTGTAACAGTAGGGAAAGTGTTGGATAGGTGACGGGTAAAAATTACTATTCCCACTCCAGTGAGTGCAACTGAAGGGAAAGTGTTGGATAGCGGAGGGGTAAAATGTACTATTCCCACTCCAGTGAGTGCAAAGTAGGGAAAGTATTAGATTGCGGAGGAATACAATTTACTATTCCCTCTCCAGTCTGTGCAACAGTAGGGAAAGTGTTAGATAGCGGAGGGGTAAAACTTACTATCCCCACTCCAGTGAGTGCAACAGTAGGGAAAGTGTTGGATAGCGGAGGAATAAAATGTACTTTTCCCACTCCAGTAAGTGCAACAGTAGGGAAAGTGTTAGATAGCGGAGGGGTAAAAATAACTATTCCCACTCCAGTGAGTGCAACCATAGGGAAAGTACTGGATTGCGGAGAGGTAAAAATTACTATTCCAACTCCAGTGAGTGCAACAGTAGGGAAAGTGTTGGATAGCGGAGGGGTAAAAATTACTATTCCCACTTCAATAAGTGTAACAGTGGGGAAAGTGTTGAATAGCGGTGGGGTAAAAATTATTATTACCACTCCAATCAGTGCAACAGCAGGGAAAGTGTTGGGTAGCGGACGGGTAAAAATTACTATTCCCACTCCAGTGAGTGCAACAGTAGAGAAAGTGTTGGATTGCAGGGAGATAAAAAAAATCTATTCCCACTCCAATAATTGTAACAGTAGGGAAAGTGTTGGATGGCAGAGGGGTAAAAATTGCTATTCTAACTCCAATTAGTGCAACAGCTGGAAAAGTGTTGGAGGGGTAAAAATTACTATTCCAACTCCAATGAGTGCAATTATAGGGAAAGTGGTGGATAGTGGCAGGGTAAAATTTACTATTCCTACTCCAATCAGTGCAACAGTAGGGGAAGTGTTGGATTGCGGAGGGGTAATGAATTAAGTAGGCCACCTCCTGGAGTTGAACACACAGGTTTATTAAGCAGAAAGGTTTGCACTCCAGCCACCACACGACCAAGCTCCTCGTCCTGGTCCATCTCCTTTCTAACTCTTCAACTCACCATGGTAACCGTTGATAAGGTTCCATGGCCCACATTCTAAAGTAACACATCTCAACTAAGACAGGATACTACACACCTCCCTCCTCTCCAACACAAAACCCAAAAGGGAGAGGAAGACAGAGGAAAAAAACAATAGAATAATAAAATATTAAGAAATATATGCTCTGAGAAATTGTGGTTTTTAGAAAGTCTTGAATTTCTCCTCAAATCACTTTTGACACAGGAGTCACCAGATTTCAACTTATCACAGAAATCTTCTACTTTAGCATTTTTACCTTCACAACCCGCCCAAGATTCCATATTTTATGATCTTGAGTTTGCACAGCATTCTCAAAAACATTGACAACTCTCAATGGAGAAGAGTATTTAGCCAAATTATAGAAGTACCTAACCGGGGATTCTTGACTTTTACAAAGTCCCCTACTTGAACTAGTGTCTTTTTCACACCCCTTTAAGAATCAAACCGTGGCTTTCTTTCTGAACCCTTCTTACTTTCCCTTTGAACTTTTAACTCATCCCTTTGACTTACATTCAGACCATCATCACACTTTCCATTTACCCAGGATGGACATACTAGCGTATTGGCCTTTCTCCTCTTGAAAAGTTCAAAAGGAGAGAATCCAGTAGTGGAATGAGGGGTCACTATAATTTTTTACCTTGTGTAACAATTCCCTCTCCCAGCACACACTACTGGCAATAGCTCTCTGTATAGTTTCTTAAATTAATCGATTCAGCCTCTAACCCATGACATTGGTTTCGGGATGATATACAGCTGACTTCTTGTGTTTAATACCTCTCGCACTCAAAAATTCCTCCATCTCACGAGAAACTAGTTGTGTACCAGTGTCCGTTAGTAAAGACACTGGAAAACCCTCTCTCTCAAAAATGTGTTCCAAAAACTCCACAACATCATGCGTTTCAACAGTATTGGTCACCGCAACCTCAGGCCACCTGGAAAACATATCAATAAGCACTGAAACATACTTATCAGTGCTGTAATAGCGAATGGGTCCAATAATATTGGGCGCCACTTCTTGCCAAGGTCCTTTTGGTAAATTGATAATGACCATAGGTTGAACCCTACACTTGAGAGCTTTATCTGCATTGGTACATACAAGACATTCTGCACAACACGTTCAAACTGAATATCCTTTCCAGGCCACCAATATGTTTGCCTGAGCCTCTTCTGGCCGTCCGAACTAATAAACCAGGCCGTGCAAAGTGTGGTTTGTCGTGCTACATTGCAGCTGACCTAAATATTGTAGTGGAAGTGGTGGAGTTCAATGTGGGTTGGTTACAATGTCTTGTGTTAAATAACACTGAATCTAGTTTAATTATACTTAATGTGTATTTAAGTGTCAGAAAAAATAAGTTGACGCAGCTGTATATGTTGCGAGATATCCTTAATACATTAATAATACAACACCCAGAAGCAGGTCTTATAGTTTCTGGAGATTTTAATCTGCATTTGATTCCGTTTTCCTCAGTAAATGGTAAGACTAACGGAATTGCAAAAGAGTGTTGTGACATTATGCTCGAAGCTCTAGGTTCATCCCCACATATAAAAATTCTAGACAAGGATCAATTATTGACTACACGTTTATTTCAAACAATTTAAGGCCAAAACTGTCTGAATATACGGTAATCTCTCAGCTCGAAAGTGACCATAACCCTAAGGTTATTACATTTAACTTTTTAGCAATGTGCTACCCTAGACAGATCGAACTACCTAATATGGTCCATACATCATATAATCTGAAGAGGTTAGTCTGGCATATTACTAAAGAAGAGGAAATTATACAAGCTGCCAAACTATTAATAATGGAAAGAGACCAATGTGAGTCGGGGGATGCCAATATGATTTATAAATGGAATTTTATCACAACATCTCTGGTGGTGAAATTTGAGGCCCAACAGGGTAGAAAAGTATGTAAGCTGTTAAAATCTTCGAACATCTGGTTTACTTCAAAGTTACTTAAGATAAAGAAATCACTTAATAGAGCTATTCGGGAGGTGTACGCTCATAGATTCCATCAGTCCTACTCTGTTTATAAAGAAAATTTGAAGGAACTTAGAAAGGTTTATAAACAAGAAGTCTGGAAGGCGAAATTTAACTATCATATAGGGCTTTGGAATAGTTTATTATCTGCTTCAAAACAAAATAATGCAAAAAGATTATGGGCAGTAATTAACAAGCTTGGAAGGGGAGGCTGCAGGGCATTTTGTGTAAACATATCGGAAACCAGTTGGGTAACTTTCATTTCCAATCTGTATGGCACAACGGATCAGGCGGTAAATCAACCAAATATGTGCATTGGTTACGGGGAAGACAGTATATTAACTATCGATATGGAGAGTGGTGAGTGCCAGGGAATGAACACCATTGCCAATCTTAGCGATTCTAGTCTTTATTTGACTTTTAATTTAGAACGCATTCATTGCAATCAAATATTGACTTTGTTACGTGGGCTTCGTGCAAATGGTGCTCCTGGCCCTAATGGGCTTCCTAATGCCCTGTTCCGTGCCAATGTTGATATGTGGGCTGGAATATTGTGTAAATTGTTCAATGAAGTATTGACATTGGAAATTGTTCCAGCATCATGGCAAGGTAGCATATTGCAGTCTATTTACAAAAGCGGTTCGGTAGAAAATCCCTCTAATTATCGTCTAATTGCATTGAGTGATGTTGATGCAAAAGTCTTTGCCTCCATCTTGTTGAAAGAATTGGAAAAGTGGGCAACACAGGAGAGTATTATTCCGTTTAACCAAACTGGTTTTCGGAAGGGCCAGTCTACCACCACCAACCTGCTTGCACTCACCCTACTTGCTGAGCGAGCTGTCTTGAAAAAACAAAACGTATATATTGCTTTCGTTGATTTAAAGGCAGCTTTCGACTCAGTACCTCGAAATTTGCTATGGAAAAAATTGCTTGGGTGGGGTATCCCAGGTAAATTATTGGAGGCTATTATCCGTTTGTATACGGACACCTGGGTTCAAGTCAGGTTGGGTGATGGGAGTTCCATGTCAAGGAAAATCAGAACATATAATGGCCTAAAGCAAGGCTGTGTTCTTGCCCCTTGCCTTTTTAATTTATTTTTATCAGATCTTTCTCAGCATCTTGATTCTATTAATGCTCCTGCCCCAAGGCTGGGAGGAGTGCAGATCAGCTACCTTCAATATGCTGATGATACTGTCCTCCTGAGACACACTCCGATTGGCCTCCAAAGACTTATAAATGCCTTTGAAGATTATACACAAATAAATGACCTTGAACTGAATGTTAAAAAAAACTAAAATTATGAAAATTGGATCTGTAAAGCAGAAGTTCAATACATGGAGGGCCAGAGCAGGCCCATTTGAAGTTGTTAAAACGTATAGATATTTGGCGGTGGTGATTGATGATAGAGTTTCCTTTAGATACCATTTTAAAGATTTAAGGGCTGAAACTGTGATTTCAATCCATGCTTTTAAATGTTTAAAAAAATAGTTGAATTGTCAATCATATGACTATATTCTCAAAGTCATGAAAGCCAAGTTACAGCCAACCCTCCAATATGGCTCACCCATTACCAGAGGGAAAGATGCGAAGCTCTTGGATCTATTGGTAGTTAAGGCCTTCAAAGCAACCTTTGGGATTCCCAGATCAGTCTGCCAAGCAGGAGTAAGATTAGAGTATGGGCTCCAGAGACAGTGCTTGGTATTAGAAGGAGCATTTTTGAAATGTATGTATTCTATGTTTTCATCAGCTCCTGCATCCCTAGGGAACATCTGCTGGATAGAAATAGATAAGTCTGATTATGCTGTGAAATGGAGATCTCATATTTTAACGTCCTTAAAGGATATTGGTCTGCAAGTAGCACGGCAAGACTTGATAATGCCCAACTATAAGCTAATTTTAAAAAAATTGATCAAAGCTGAATCCCTAAAGCTGGACAAAAATGCATTAGTGGGGAAAAATCATGCATGGTATGTGATGAACTCACACCAATTTTTACATACCCAGCCATATTTGACTGCTTATTTTTCAGCAAAAATCAAAAATACTTTTTTTAAATTACGATTGGGAATAAATCCCACAAAAGAGGGCACGCAGTCATGGATTCAGCAGTGGCCAGAATCTAATTGTAGACTATGCGGTTGGCCACAAGAGTCATTGGTACATATAGGGGCCGATTCCGATTCGGGCCGGAAATCTCTCTGCCCGAGCCGGACTCAGAGAGATTTCCGACCGAATCGGACCCTAGCAGCCCGACCGAACGAGTACGATGCGCACGTATGCCATCGGACCCGATTCGGTCGGACTCCCATTGAAGTCAATGGGAGCCTGTCGTACAACGCGTACGCGGGCTCCCATTGACTCAATGGGTGCGAGGCGAACAAGGGCGCCCCCTACAGCGTGTACGCGGCGAAGCGACTCGCGCCATACACGCACAGGTAGGGGGGATCCATGGGTCCCCCCTGTGTGCGACTCGCGCGGCTATGCGTACAGAGGGGTCCGACACGGACCCCCAAAGTGCGGCTCCGACTGCTCCTTCGAGCCGGACGGCGCGCATCGTACTTGCCCGGCTGGGGAACGTCTCCATTGCACGGTGCGAGGCGTGTCCGAGCGAGTCGGTCGGAGCGGTCGGCTTTCGCGTACGAGTCGGTCGGTGCGGTTGAGTCTCGCGAACGAGTCGGTCGGAGATTTCGCATCGTACTCGCTCGCCCGGACGCACGTACGAATCGGTCGGGAAACAGGGCTCCGAATCGGATCTGGTAAAGCCGAATCCGATTCGGAGCCCTACCGGCCGAGATCGGAATCGGCCCCATAGTGTGCGTGTGTCCTAAATTGATTAACATCCGGCATTCTCTTTTGAAGCCACTATTGTTGAGGATGGGGGTCAGATCAGCTCGCTAGGCACTAATTAGGTCACTATCTGGTGAATCGATCCCGTTGCTATGCCAGCTAATAAAATTTTTAAATGCAGCGAAAAATGTTTAACATTGCAAACTTGAGATGTATCGTATATATTTCCCTGGAACCTATGAGCTTTTGTTTTTTATATATATATATTTTGCTACTTTGTTGGTTGCCAGGTAATATTTAGGATTGAGATAATATAAGCCATGTTACAGTAATTATTGATGAATTTAATTATTTTTTTTATACAATGGAATTATTAAATATTGCACGTTGGCACTTTATTTATTTATTTATTTTATTTATTTAGAATCTTATATAGCGCACAGCTACCCCCGACGGGGGTGTCCCGGCGCTGCGAGCAGCAGAAAGTCATAAGTGACACAAGCAACTAAAGGAAGGTAAACAGCCAGGTTTTTAAATTGCGTCGAAAAATGCATTCCGATTCTGTCAAACGGAGAGACAGTGGCAGGTTGTTCCAAGCTTGGGCCGTGATAACCGCAAATGCTCTTCCCCCCATTCTTGAGCGACAAAACCGGGGAGTACGTATAAGGAAAAGATGGTTGGATCTAAGGGAGCGGGGCGCCTGAGCAAGCTTTAGTCTGGCTCTAAGGCAGGCCGGGCCCTGACCCTGCAATGCTCTATATGCCAGTACCGGGGATTTAAATCGAATGCACTTTAAAATGCAATGTGTGCAATAACTTGTTATAGAAACTATTTATGTATTTTTATCGCATTTTTTCTTTTTTTCTTTATATGTTGTAATTATTAATTACTGAATGTTGGCATTTTAAACTCCAATATGTGCAATATCCTGTTATAGTAATTTTTGATGTATTTTTTATATGTGCTACTAATGTAATTAGCTATGCATGATGAACCCCATGCTTGACTGATTTTATATCTTACTTTATATGCTCAATGTATGGTGAATTGATCTGGCTTTTTGACATAATTATGGCTGAATTGGTAACTTTAAAATAATTCTTATGGTATAGTTTCTGGATACTGCATAATGTAAAGAAGTTTTGATTACAATGATTATAATTAATCACGCAATAAAGATTTAAACTGATAAACTGCCTGAGCCTCTCCTTCGTCTTAGAGATTCCCGCATGACTGTCATGGCGCCTAAGGTTTGCTGAGTCAACCCCAAGAATCCACGAATGGCGTAACGCATCCTCGAGGCGGATTTGAATGTTGCACCAACTCTGCAAGAAAACGGTTGCAGAGTTTATTGGTGGATTGGATTGTCTATTTCGTCTGGGAGAGACTCCCTTGGAGGCTCAAAAGCAAGAGGAGAAGAAAGTGGCTGTTCTACGTGAACTGTGGGATGGAGCTGAAAGAGACCCACTTCGTTGTTATTGAGCTCTGAAAAGGAAGCCTGAAATCTCTGCCGAATCTCTGCTGCCAAAGTCAAACTCGAAAGCCCAGGACACAGCGCACGCTGCGGCAGGAGCCGCACGCGTCACGCCCACCGCGACAGTCGGCCCATATAGTGAGCTCAGGACACCCGCTACGCGGGACGCGAGCGTGCGCGCCGGGCGAAGCCCGGGCCAAGGGCGGGCCTGTTTGAGCCCGTTCGAGACCGAAAGAGGCCGGGTCGGGCCACCCCCCTTTTGGCTGCAGTAAGTGCTGATCTATGGAAAGTGGGTAAGCAGAATATCGATAATCATTCATTGCTGTAAGAAATTTTTGGAGCCATTCGAAAATGGGGAAGAGGAAATTGGCAATATGTAAAAAAAAGGCTGTGGAAAACACTGCACCGATTACCAACTATCTGAAAAGTGCTATGGGCATAATAAATAATGAGATTGTGCAAGTGGAGGAACAGCTGGCAGCCGCTAAAACTGCTTTAGATGCTGCTCAAAGGGGGCCAAGTCTGTGGTGGAAGTGCATGGTGAAAGTAATACTCCCAGTCCCGATATCACCCCCCAGGAGCAGTCAAACAGCAGTACTGTAAACAACACCCCTAAGAATACCAAATCTGATCAATCGATTAAACTAGGGCCTTGTGCGTCAACTATTCCCTTTGAAATTACTAATGTTTCAGACACACCAGAATCAGACTCGCCACCAGCAAAAAATGTAAACAAAGCCTAGAATCAAGGAGGCTTAGCCCATTAAGAGCTGCACAAAAAAGGGAAAATCTACAAAATTAGCTGGCAACGGACAAGGACTTAAGCCTGTAGAATCACTGAACGATAAACATGCCATAGACACTCTCTTTAAAAAATTGCATGGGAAAATTGATACCATCGAGAGGCGGGTCATGACTGAAATAAAAACGGTGCAAAAGGACATTGCAAAGTTATTGGAACTGGTTACTGCTCTTCAGCTGCCAACTGTATCAAATACGCCACAGAATGTAAATTTAAATAACAGAAGTGATGCACACGTCGGTTCAAATAATACAAACAGTACGAATAATGCAGAAAGGGTCTGTGCCTTGCCACTTATTGATACAAACGGGAAGGAAGCACACGTTTTACCCACACAAAATTCTGGGGGAACTATAGGGAATGGTAACGAGAAGAACGGAGGTCAAGTTCAACTTGGGAGGCAACGGGATGTCTCTTTAAGTTTACGCCCACAAGCTACTCCATATGTGATCGTCCTAAAAATTGTACCTAAATTGTCTGGAAACACTATTGAAACTTGGGACTCCTTGAAAAATAGGGTGATTCATTGGTTCTCTGTGAACACGACTTGTAGTATTGGGTGTTTATTACATGAAATTATCATGGTCAGAAGAGTCAGCTGGGTGGGCAAATCCGTAAAAATGTGCGAGGGGATTGTGTAATTGTAAATTTTCGTCGGCCCTATGTGGTGGGCTCATTATTGGAAGAGGTTACAGCCAACCAGGATCGACAATTTAATAGTAATGAAGGAAACATTGCTGCATTACCCCTGGGATATTTTTACAGATCCAGAAAGGATTCACCCCCGGTCGAGCCCAAGCTAGTACCAGTAATCAAACACATTACATGATACCGTCTATGTTAAATAGGTTTGAACCACTTAGGAGGTGCAGTGAGGTGGATTGACTGGAACGAAACATAGTATGCCCAAAAGCTGTTGTACAAGATGATTATGATGTAAGAGCTCATGTTAATATTTAGAAAGAAACAGTTTATATGGACCAGGAACAAACGTGTGAAGGTATTGTTAATTCCACCAGCAATACTGATAGTATAACTTTTGTAGAATCTGAGACACAAAACTTTAGAAATGAAATCACCCCGCCTATCAGTGTGGCTAATTGTAATTCTCCTAGCTATACATTGCAGGAATCATTACATATCATGACATGGAATGTTGCAGGGGTAAGGAGTAAACTGTGTGATATCTCTTGGCTTAAAAGTATACAAAATTGCGACTTGGTACTAATACAAGAAACATGGCTTACAGAAATTTTTTTCATTAATGGGTTTAATACAATTTTTACCAATGCGATCCCTTCAAAGGCAGGGAGAGCTAGTGGAGGTTTGGCAGTATTAATATCAGTATCCTCTCCCTTGATTCTAAAAAAACATGTAATAAATCACAACATTTTCAGTTTTTACTTCTTTCAGTCAAAGGAAAACAGGATATGATAGTGATCAATTTTTATAATAATATTTTTAATGGTTCAAGACACGAGATTATTACATTATTAGATGAAGAGTTAGCTAACTTTATAAAGAGTGCAGGGACCGATTGCTTTTTAATCTGGGCAGGTGATTTTAATATCGAACTTTGTAAATTTATATCAGGGATCCAATGCGGATATGAGGATGAATTGGGCGATAACCCTTCACATTTCCCACATAATAACTATGGGGAAATTATAAATTATGTTATGTTTAAGTATAATCTGGAAATTATGGAGATGGACGCCCAAGAGAACGCCCGAGAGGGAAGGTGTATTACCTATACATTTGAGGGAGCAAGGTCATCCTCATGTATTGATCATTTTATTATTTCTAGAAATTGTAGGCCTCTTGTTCATAAATGTAGTGTACACCCCAGCTTACTAAGTGACCATC
This sequence comes from Calotriton arnoldi, assembly GCA_963921515.1. NCBI lineage: Eukaryota > Metazoa > Chordata > Amphibia > Caudata > Salamandridae > Calotriton > Calotriton arnoldi. The sequence goes on along the minus strand of CAWUFW010023685.1, from coordinate 34,026 downwards.
ATCCTTTGTTATTAATATTAAAATCTTCACTTTTCAAAATAGATGAACCGTGTGTTCATGCTGCTGAAGTAAAGACACAGGGTGAAAATGGGATTTCTATTAAATGGGCGGGAGTCGATCCAAATGTTTTTTCAGAAAGGATAGTCCAAAAAAATAATCATCATATAGCAACCTGTTTAGACAATTCTTCTAGTAGCACGGACATAGTTATGGCCTTTTTAAATATCTCGGCTGCAATTGCCGGAAATTTGAAACGCAAGCATAGGACAAACAGGGTATATTGCCCAAGATGGTTTAACCAGCAGTGCTCCAGACTAAATAGGGATTTAAAGGTAGCTTTAAAAGCTATTCCCCTGAATAGGGAAGATATTAGCACCCTGCGGAAACAAGCGTTAAATCAAAGAAAACGGAGATTAGAGATAACGCGTGGGACAATTTGATTAAAGCTGCCGAGACCAAAGATTCGATACTTTTTGGAAAACTTTGGATCAGCCACTTTTTAAAGATGCCCAGTCTGCTAAAGTTGATACAGTAGTGACTCCTGAAGAGTGGCTATCCCATTTTGAAGCTATTTTTAATGTGACACGTCAGTGAACTACAATAGTTGAGAATAATAGTATCATCTTATTAAATAATATCAAACCAGAAAGTATAAGTCATGAGGAGATTAGATCAGCTCTTATGAATAGTTCTAGTGGGAAAGCGGCAGGCCCGGATGGGGTCCCAATTGACGATTTTAAACACAACATGGATTTTTGGGTGCCCATCTTACATACATTTTTTAATGCAACAATTAATGGGGCGATACCTGCAACCTGGGCTGAGAGCGTGATAGTCCCTATATTTAAAAAAGGGCGATAGAAGTAGCGCGAGCTGCTATCGCCCAATATCTCTTCTCGATTCAACATCCAAGGTAATGGGCCGAATGATGCTGGCCAGACTGGAACACTGGGTAAAAGAAAAAAAATATTATCTGTAGCACAGTATGGTTTTAGAAGGGGCATCGGAACGATTGAGCAGTGCCTGAATCTTGAGCTGCTGATAGGAAAATACACCCTCGCAAGGGATGGCTCTCTTCACCTTTGTTTTGTTGATTTGTCAAGCACCTTTGATTTGGTAAATCATTCAAAGTTATGGCAGATGCTTGAAGGGATGGCCGCCCCACAGGATATTATTAGTTTTTTATCCAATCCAATCCAATAGCATTTATAAAGCGCACAGCTACCACCTACAGCGGTGTCCCGGCGCTATGAGGTTAAAGCAGTGGGGGGAGGAGGTAAGGCTAGGACAAATCAAACAGCCAAGTTTTCAAGGAACTCCTAAAAGGGATTCGGACTCAGCCTTGCGCAGATGAATGGGCATCTCGTTCCAGAGGGCGGCTGATCTAACTGCGAAGGCACGCCCTCCCATCCTAGCTCTCCGAAAGCGGGGAGCACGGAGCAGCAACTGAGAGTTTGAGCGCAGAGTTCTGTTCTGGTGGTATCTCTGGAGTCTCTGCCTAAGATAACCAGGCCCACAGTCTCTAGACGCTCTAAAGGCCAAAGATAAGGCCTTAAATTGAATTCTCCTCTTTACCGGCAGCCAATGTAGGCTGCGCAGGTGAGGGGGATGTGGTGCCGAAGAGGTACCTTTCTGATAAACCTAGCTGTTGCATTCTGGACTGTCTGCAGTCTTTGAATAAGATAGGCCGGAAGACCCAGGTACAGGCTGTTAGCATAGTCCAGCTGAGATGTAATCAAGGCATGGACAATGGTGGCCCGACAGTCCATAGGCAGTAGGTGGAGAAATCTACGCAAAGATTTAAGTGGCATATTTACGTTCCTGGCGCATCCCTGCATATCAGCAGGGATGCGCCAGGGAAAATGCGTCACGCAAGTTTACCCTTGCGCCACGTCCGATGCGCCGCATTTACAATGCGGCGCATCGTGGCGCAAGGATAAGCAGATGCGTGACGCATCTGCCGGCGGAAGGTTGGCGCAGTGCTGAAGTTGTGTCGCAAGCGCGACGCAACTCCAGCACTGTTCCAACCTTCCTAACATGGTGCGTCAATCCTCACGCCTGCTTGAAGCAGGCGTAAGGATTTGACGCACCAGCGTCGAAAAGTGACTGCGTGAAATCTTGTAGATTTCACTACGTCACTTTTCCGAGGCGTTCCTGCGCCGGAACGCCCCCTGTGCTGGTACGCCCACATGAAACCTGACCCAGGTTTCATGTGGCACAGGGGTTTACTACGTGACGCATCTCCCTAGATGCGTCACGTTGTAAATATAGCGCAACGCGGCGCATGGTTTGCATCGCGTTGCGCAAAAGTGGCGCAAGGGGCTTGTAAATATGCCCCTTAGTTTCCAGAAGCACGCTCTGGAAACTTGGCCAATCTGGGCCTTAACAGACAGTTCAGAATCGAATTTAAAGCCTAGGTTTCTGACCGAAGATACAGGAGTGGGAGGAGGGTTCAGTTGCGGCGGCCACCAAAGGTCAGCTGAGGGGGGTGAAGGCTGGTTAAAAAACATCACCTCGGTTTTTTCTGTGTTCAGTTTAAGACAGTTGTCTGTCATCCAAGAGGAGATCTTAGTAAGGCAGAGCCTGAAATTGTCAAACGCAGCCCTCGTTGTAGCTGTAAATGAGAACACCAGTTGTGTGTCATCCGCGTATGATATTAGTCGTACACCACAGTTATTCATTATAAACGCTAGAGGGGCGAGATAGACATTAAACAGGGTCAGGCTAAGCACCGAGCCCTGTGGTACTCCACAACCCATGATGCTAGGAGAGGAGACAAAAGGGCGAAGTAAGGCCTGCTGAGACCGCTCCTCCAGAAATGAATGGAACCAGTTTAAGATGGTCCCCGAGATACCCATCTGAGCCAAACGGTCTAAAAGAATCGAATGAGAGACCGTATCAAAGGCTGCAGATAAATCTAGCAACACGAGCATAGCGCTGCTGCCCTGGTCTAGGGATTCTCGGATGGTTTCCGCCAATTCCAGCAGAGCGGTCTCAGTGCTATAGCCCTTCCTAAAGCCCGACTGTGAGTCTTGCAGCAGGTTATTGGACTCCAAATAGGTAGAGAGCTGTCTCTGCACTTCCTTCTCCAAAATCTTAGCAGGGGCGGGCAGGAGTGAAATGGGCCTAAAATTCATGAGTACACTGGGGTCTGCGTCTTCTTTTTTAAGAATAGGCAGGACAAATGCCTTTTTCCAAACTGAAGGGTAACTACCAACCCTTAGAGAGGTATTCCAAATAATGTTTAAATGGGGATTGAGAAGGGAAGCCAGGAGATTAAGAAATCTGGCTGGACATGGATCTAGGGGTGAGCCAGACTTAATTCTTCCAAGATCTTGCAGAGATGCCACTGGACAAAATGTCTGAAATTCCGACCAGTGGAAGGGAGGAGTAGGGACCACGGAGGTGGGCAACCTGTCCCCTGGTCCCAGAAAGGAAGAGTAAATAGACTGTACCTTCTCCTGGAAGAAGGTTGACAGATCTCTACAGAGATCAGCTGTAGGCGTTATCTTACTGGTGGTGGCTTGAGGTTTCATAAAATCATGCACGATTTTAAAAATTTCCTTAGAAGAGTTGTTAGAATCATTAATTTGGTTTGCTAAAAAGTCCTTGATAGCTTTACGTTTGAGGGCGTGGAATTTTTTTTCTGCAGTTTTATATGTGCTTTTAGCGTCCGGATTGTAAGTTTTTCGCCAAATGCGCTCTAGCTTTTTGCATGCACTTTTCACTGATTGAAGTTCTGGAGAAAACCAGGGGGAGGATGGCTTTTTCCTGACTTGTTTCACCATTTTCATGGGGGCAATAGAGTCAATGGAGGTGGTGACCCATTCATTAAATGCAGTTGCATCGTGGCTGGGATCGCCTGTCAGCAGAAGTGGAATATTAAGTAAGACAGGATCCATAGACTCAATAGAAACTTTTTTCCAATTTCTTTTCATCTCGACCTCAGGTTTCGCACTGCAAGTCCCATCTCCTCTTAATAGGCTAAAGGGGACCAGCCAGTGATCTGACCACGTCAGTGGCACAGGAGCCTCCACCCTAATTGAAGGATCGTTTGAAAAAATAAGGTCCAAGATATGACCAGCCCGGTGTGTGGCAGACATAACCTGCTGAGTCAGATTAAATCATCACAAATTTATGCACATTTGTCCTCGAAGATACGCTTCGGGGAAAATGGGGAATGCACAAAGCACTTTAGCATCACACGCGGGATAAGACAGGGCTGTACTCTTGCGCCTCTTTTATTTTCGCTTTATATTAACGGGGTTGACTCGTTATTACAGAATTTAAGAGTCGATGGCCCTAAGGTTGGTAAGCGGGTCACCCCATTATTATTGTATGCCGATGATGCTGTCCTAATCTCTAGGACGGCAAACGGCCTACAATTATTGATGGATAATTTTACTAACTTTATGACGGAAAAGCATTTAAAAATTAATTTGAGTAAAACCCTAGTCATGTCATGCGGGAAAAGGAATATTAAGAATAAATCACATTTTATCGATGGTATACTGATAGAGAGGACCTTTTCTTTTTCGTATCTGGGGATCCTTTTTAATAGTAAGGGCACGTGGAGCGCACACATAAATCTATGTAAATTGAAATTTGTGAAATCGGTTGAGGCCATTTTTAGATTTTCCCAAAAATTGGTAAAAAACCAGTTCCGGAAATTCTAAAATTATATGGGGCATAGTGCATTACCGGGAGCTGTTACGGGGAGCCCTGTGGGGCTTGGCAGATACCTCCCAGTTACAAACCCTGGAAAATAATTTTTTAAGAAGATTGCTAGCCGTACCAGCTTCCACAGCCACTATTATATTACATAGGGAGACTGACACTCCATATATTCACGATCTGATTAGCATAGCCGCCCTAACTTTGTGGCACCGCATTTGGACTAGGGAAGAGACACATTTTACGAGGGATATTATATTGGACTTTCTGACCCAAGACCATTGTAAGAAAATAACATGGTTAAGCTATATCTGCGGTCTTTTAAATGAATGTAATTTGGATGTGAATCTGAAGAACCCCGAAGACATTCAAAACTTGAGTAAAATAGAACTAAAAATGAGGCTCCTCAACCTTCGGACCTCATCAAGGGATGTCGTCTCGAGTAGTAAACCATGTATATCTTTTTATCTTAAAGGGCCAATATCACCGGGTATTCAGCCATATCTTATTTTTATAACTAATTTACAACATAGATTTTATTTAACCAGATTACGGATGAATACGCTCCACTATCATTTTGCATTTCCCAAGAGGGTCAAGTGGTGCGCTAATTTACCAAAATGCCCGTGTGATGGTAGGTCTCTAGAGTACTCTTCACTTTTTACTTTTTGTAATTTTTATAATGATATTAGAAAAGCTTTTTACGACCTATTTTTAAAGCAAATAGTCTGTATTCCTTTAAAGTTGCTTTTAATTATATTCGAAATTTGGAGAATGTATTAACTTGTAATGCGGTAATTTGCTTTATATTATTGGCCATTAAACAAAGGAAGGATCTTGTATATTTAGAAAATTTGAATTATGAAATAGATTAGATTTTACTTGTTAAAAGATTTCCTTGTAATGTATAAGAGGATAAGGTCTTTATTTTTTTAAATTAAAAAAGTAACCCTTGAAACAATTGTATATAAATTTATTTTTTATCTTATAATGAAACAATTGTACATAAATGTATTTTTTATCTTATATTATAGTATGCTTTTATGGACATTTTGTATGTGCCGAATAAAGCTTGATTTGATTTGATTTGACTGTCATGGGCATGTGAAATTAACTCTTCCCATAAGAAAGATGAAGGAATCAATCTGGACCCTCTGAACACCAGCCCCCTTTGCACAGACTACTCATCTTTTACCCTCCAGAAAGATTGAAAATCAGGCTGACTTTCTACCTTGCTGAATGACCTTTTGCAAAATGTCATCTTTGAGAAGTTCTGCCTGCCAATAATTCTTCCTTAATCGTGCTCTCACCAACCACACACACATCAAATTCCTGATCTTCACCACATTTATCATCAACCACACTTTCTTCATTAATACCAACAAAGTGAGAACAACAATCTGCAATACAATTCTTTGCACCAGGAACATACTCAACTTTAAAGTGGAACTCCTGAAGTGCAATGATCCACCGTCTAATTCTAGCTGAGACCGCATCCACACCTTTTCTCTCAAAAATCTCCTTAAGAGGCTTATGATCAGTTTTTACGACAAATTTCTTTCCCCACACAAATTTCCATAATTTATTCCTTGCCCAAAACACAGCCAACGCTTCTTTCTCAATGACTGAGTAATTAAGCTCAGCGCCCCTCAAGCGCCTGGAAATAAATAAAGTAGACTTTTCCATACCATTGTGCAACTGAAGAAGAACTGCTCCCAAACCTTTGGAACTAGCATCAGACTTAATAATAGACTCCTGTCCAGGCTCAAACCTTTGTAAACTGGAAGCATTCACTAATAACCTCTTCATCATTTTAAACTCTTTCTCACATGCATCATTCCACGCAAACTGAATGCTTTTTTTCAACAGTAACCTCATTTTTTTCTCTCTTTTGTGAAGTTCCCAATAAACTTATTATAGTATTCAGTCATACCCAAAAACAACCAAAATATTTAAAAAACTAAATAAATCAAAAAATGATAAACATGTTAAAAATTAAAATACAATTATATTTAATATTACAAATTTAAATGTAGAATGCAGCCCGCATTGAAAGAGGAAAAAACGAGGAGAAAGGAAAACATTTCTCCTCACTGCGCCTCGCTACGCCACCCCTAGGGTGGCGTAGCATACTGACGCATTTCCAGGTTTACGAAGCCTCGTAAAACTGGAAATGTGTCTGGTTCCATTGGTGTTGCATGGGAACACCCACAGCAACACCCATGGAACGCCCCTTTCACACAAAATGCTGCATGTAAAGGGGGCAGAATGACTTTTCCTGTCCTTGTAAATGTGGGGCAGGGAAATGCGCTGCCAGTGCATCACAAAAAGTGGCGTGCTGGCAGCGCAAGGGGCTTGTAAATCTGCCCCAAAATATTTATAGAGAGCATGGTTACTCCATTGGGAGTGTCCCCGCGCTGAAGACTCTGCCCTGGGTGAGGAGGTCAAAGCTGCACCTACTACTAAAGAATTATGTTTGTCTAAAGAAGCGTCTTTTGAGTTTTTTTCCGGAATATAGGTTCTGAGCTCTCCAGTCTTAGAGATGCGGGCAGCGAGTTTCACATTTTAGAGGCAAGAACGCTAAAAGAGCATCCTCCTATTCGAAATTTCTTGACCCAGGCGATCTCAGCTCCCGTAGATCTGAGGCTTCTTCCAGGATGGTAAGGTTTCACTAATGGAGTCAGGCATTGGGGGCAATTCCCGTGAAGGATTTTATGTCAAAAGCACATAGCTTTGAAAGCAGTTCGTTTGTGAACAGGACTCCAGTGGAGTTTGCTAAGGGCAGAGCCCATGGAAGAGTGCCTGGAAAGATTAAGCACTCTCTGAAGTTTTCCCATTCTACTTTCAGAAATACCAAAGTAGAGCACATTACGACAGTGCCTGCACTATAGATTTCCTAGCTGCTACTAGAAGGAGACAGAAGATTTTGCTCAGTGTTTTCAAAATACCAAAGCATTTACACACCTGGCTATCAAAAGAGAGGTTGGCGTCAAACCAAAAGCCCAGATATTTAACTTTTGGCTGAGGGTACTGTACTGGTCTAAGAACATCTTGCCACCAAGCAGTGGACCAGATAGTAGGTTGTTTTCCTAGGACCTGTTTCTCTGTTTTTCCAGCATTACATTTTAGCAGCTATTTTCCTTCCACTCCACTAACTCAACCAGACAGGATCTGAGTCAAGCTGCAGTGGCACCCTCATCCTGCGCCATAAGCTGTGTGTCATCGGCATATGATACGATTCTAAAACCATGACGCTCGATTACATCTGCTAGGGGGTGCATGTAAGGATTGAACAAGGTAGGGCTCAAGGCAGTACCCTGTAGCACCTTCTGCTACAGCGGGAAGATCTCCGATGTAAAGGGTTTTTGAACCACCTGAAAGGAGTGGTTCTGGAGGAAAGAGGCCAGTCACCATAAAGCTAGCTTAGCAATACCACAATTCCACAACCGTTCAAAAAGAAGGCAGTGAGTCACGGTGTCAAACGTTGCACTTAAGTCTAACATGATCAGTGCAGCAGTATTATTACCGTCGACAATCATTTTGAGACATTCAGAAGCCAGTAACAGTGCAGATTATGTGCTGTACTGTGGAGGGAAGCCTGATTGGGTCTCATGCGGTAACTTCTGAGCTACGATGATCTGTAGACTATATGGAAGACCATTATGCACAGTGGCTCACTTAGAGGAGTGCAAAAGCAGAACATCCACCAAAATTTGACTTATGTCACATTCCATGTCCTCTTTGTCCACCACTTCAATTGGAGGTTGGGCGAATGTGATTTTTCCAATGATGGAGCCAACACTGCTCTCAAGAAAACTTTATGGGGGATATTATCAAGGAATTGCGATAATTATCGCAAAGCGCGCTTAGCGCTGTTTTTTTTATCGCCGGCTATTGTTGGATTTCATCGCGGAGATAACGCGTTATTATCAACGCTTATCTCCAATGCGATAAAAAATCCAGCGATAGCGGCGAAACCCAGCAATAGCGCGAGAAATCCAGCGATGAATTCAACGCGCTAATGAAAAGCTTGCTAATAGGCAGGTGAGGACCTAACCTTAAAATCCACCTCCCATTGACTATAATGGTTAAGTCAGGTTTTTAGCAGGTGTTAGATTCCAGTGATAATCGAGGTTAGCGCAATTTTTTTTATCGCTTCGCGGGCATTGCTAATAGGGGGAAGTTGTGTTTGTGACTGTTTTCAGTCGCTTTTAGTTGGGTACGTCTACTTTGCATGTCATTAGCGATATATATCGCTGACATGCAAAGCGGCACCAAAACGGTCGCTTTCACCATAAAGCTGTCGCTAACAGCTGTTAGCGACAGCTTGCTAATAGGGCAATAGAAATATCGCCGCTTTAGCAGCAAAAAGTGCAGCTAAAGCGGCGATAACGCCTTTGGTAATATGCCCCTAAATCTCTTGCTAGGTTCCTGGCACCAGTGGGAATCAAGTTGGGGATGCTGCCTTATTGAGTGAGTGAGTGCCCTTGGACCCCATTCTCAAAGGTGTGTGTCCTGTTTGGAAAAAATATAGAAGTGTCTCTCACACTGGTAAAAATTCCGAGAACATGTGGGATATGACTTGTATGCTCTCCAAAAAAGACTCCTGCTGTGTTAGTGATGAAAGGTCTGTTGTACAGAGAAAGAGTGTCTTGTATGAAAAATGCCTCATACTAGGCAAATAACAGTAAATTCAGTGCGGCCACCATAACAAGTTGAGGTTTACAGCATTCAGTGTTGAAACACATCACAGGGACGATTCAAGTGCCGCTAGCGCCTGGACAGTTTTCAAGTTTATTTCAGGGAACAATATGTGGCTGCAAAGGATATGTTTGAGAGCTCCTCAGAGTTGTAATTTTTAGGAGAAGGCTGTGAACAAGTTGAATTATTGGAGAAGCATTGCTTCTCACTTGCATCTCCACCCCTTCCAGTAGATATGATGAGCTAGGTTTGATGGTTAGTTACAATATGATGACCTAGAATAGGTTCCTCTTCCTAGAAGGCATCTTTTACAGTACCATTGACATGGAGCTCATCCCAGTGACATAGGATTAAATGATGCATGGAAAAGCATTTGCTGAAACACCACTCACAACTGCATGATTTCATGTAGCAAAGACTCCTGCTGAGTACATTATGTGTTCAGGACCTCAGGGATCACCATATGCACCAAACAGTCCACCACTATAAACAGTCAACAATACACTTGAGACATCTATGCACTATAATAAATTCCATGTACAGCCTAACAACAAGGTACCCATAAAACAACACTACGCTATGAGAAGTGTGGAATTGTTGCAAGATAAATCTCTTCACCTGTCCAAAAGCACTTTGTAAAATTAATCTGTCACCTGTAGGAGTCCAGGGCTTAATGAAACAGTACCACCCACAGAAATGGGAACAACAGACACACATCGTAGTCTTCCCAAGGCAACAAACATTCAGCAACATGTTGATACAAACCAATGAAATCAAAACAACAGAACTAAATCTCCTCAAGGTATACCACAGTGTAAGAATTTGGGTTATTGGTTGAGGTGGGTGGAAACCCCACTCAGGCAACAATCACAATATTTGTCACTGTCAACCACAAAAGTCACTAAACCAACATGTGCTCGACCCTCTGGTAGCTTGGCACAAAGCAGTCAGGCTTAACTGAAATGCAAGTTGTAAAGTATTTTTGAAACACACAGACAGTAATAAAGTAAAAACACAACACATGAAAAATCCCAAACCAATTTAGAAAAATGAAGTAAATTTTAATGAATAAAGTGACACCAAAATGACTTAAAGCGAATCTGTAGGACCGTAGTTATGAATTCTAAAAAATGTTAGTGCAATATAGTGCCTAAAAGATCAAAGCGCCAACTATGAGTATCTGGGCATGTCAGGCTTTTGGCATAGTCAAAACTTAAGGCTGACTGTGATGGAGCATGGGTTGGATACATGAAGTGGATTGGGTTCGTTCTCAGCTGTTGAAGAAAAGTTCCTTAGAAAGTAGAATTCAGCAGGGCAATGCAGCAGGTGGTGCCCGTGGAGAAGACTCTCTTGTCGGCGAGCCACTGGATGAGTCAGCAATGAAGATTTTTTCCTTTAAACTTTGTCGCTTTTATGGCAGATCAAAATCTCCAGCAGGACAAAGCTGCAGGCTATAGTGAACAAGGGCTTCATGAGGTCGGATACCTTCACCAAGAGGTGCCACTGAATAGGATTTGCTGCTGCGGATAAGAATGTTACGGGCGCTACCACGAAGTCAGCTTGACCAGCATTGCATCTTGGTGGATTGGCTGGCAGGTAGGTGTTGGTCTTTGTTGGTTCTCAGGGCACTTTTTGGTGACAAGTTTTACGGTTAGGTGGGAACAGTGCCTTTAACACCACTTCCATGGATACAGGACCTTCAGGGAACCCCTTGGGGGGCTAGGACTCACTCCAGCAGGGGTCAACTACACGGTTTAAGGCCTCAGGAACTTGTTATGTCCTTGTAGCTCACACAGGAGGTCAGGCACCTAGCCCACTTCTCATGGTCCTGGGTTCAAGTAGATGGTCCAGTTCTACTTCAAGCAGCAAGGACGGCCGTCAAGCAGCAGGGCAGTTTTCATGATCCTGGGGTCAAGTGCATGGTCCGGTTCTATTACAAGCAGCAAGGCCGGCCTTCAAGCAGCAGGGCAGTCCTCTGGTAGCAGCAGAGCAGTCCTCTGGGGGTCCAAACAGTCCTTCTAAAGTCTTACACAAGTCCAGGAGTGTATAATGAGTGGCCCTGGAGGTCCCATATTTATACCTGACACCAGGCATTGTGTGGGGTGGACACACCATGTTTTACCCTCCCCTCTGTGCCATTCACAGTCATTTGACCCAGGACACTAGCAGAAGGCACAAATAGTTAGAACAAGAAAATGCCAACTTTTAAAAACTAGAAGTTGTCTGGGGATACTTAAGTGCACTACAAAATGCGCACTCATGAAAGAGTGTCAACAAAGTTATCAATAGTCATCTGGAATTTCATATAATTATAAACAACAGTTGACCGTGGATACAATGAAGATTTCACAAAATATACTTCCAAACAGAAACGAATGAAGGATAAATGTGTAGGTCTCTCAGCTTTTTATTCAATCCAGTAGCGGAAGAGACGCGGTGGATTCAATCAAATATTGCTTGATACAGCTTGAATTATAACATTTTGAAAAAGATCCCAATGCATTTCGGGCCAAGTAGGTGGCCCTTCTTCAGGGGAACTGTGAATGTCAAATAACATAATCAAAATCTAGATAAATCAGCATCTAATCAACATTGCATTTTAAAGAAGGGGGCTTGAGAGGATTACCAAAGTGTCTGAATTAGTACATGCCACACAAATGCCAAAAGGGAAATGAATGTAAACTATAAGGAACCAAAGAGTAAATGCCCAGTCGTGAAAGAAACACCGAGTGTGAAACGTGAAATCACATACTGCTGCTTAAAACAATGCCATGCTCCTTAAGTGCTATCGCTCAAAGTGAAAGTATTTACGTGTGCGATAAACACTAAAAGTATATACGTGTGTGATAAAAACTAAAAGTGAACGTGATCCACACGGAAAACTTACGAGTTAAACGTCTGAATAATAATACGTCCCGGTAACGCCTGCAAACACAAGAGGCGTCGATATGAAAAATAAGTGGCGTCGATATGAAAAATAAGGGAAAAGTAAAAGTGCACGGAAGCAAGGTTACCAATAGTGCGTGTGAAGATTACCTCAATGATACTTGAGGAAACACAACCGCTCAGTTGACACTGGAGGGCTTTAAAACGGGAACTGAAACAGACATGGAATAACGTGTCATTCAAACAAGATGCTGGCAGAGGAAAACCAAAATGAAGAAGTGCCAAACCGAAGTAAACTCACCAAAACGTGACGATACCGCGAATGCGGGTGACTTCTCGGTTCTCAACCCGAGAGGCGAATGAAACAGCGAAATGCGCGCGCAAACCAAAATGTAGAAAAAACGTTAAAAAGCATGGAAACAGAAACAGGGACTACCCGGCAAAACGCGGGGCAAAAGCGAGTTAAACGATAAAAATTGTTGAAGATAGCATGCAAATAGAAGATTGATGAAATTCAGGGTTAGTGAAAGCAACAGTGTGTCTAAACTAAATAAAACTAACATTTGAAAAGAAAAATGCAAAAATGACAAAATGACAATAAAGTTAAATTGACAGAAAAAAACAATAACATAAAACGACTGAATTAACAAAATCACTAGGATGCTAACCATATAGTTAAATAACAATCAAGTGCAAATATACGTGACATAAATCAACTGAGTAAATAAATAGACAAATAGAGACAGCATATAGGTATGTCTCTTTTATAAGTTCTAGCACGCTAAATCTAAGCTGCGCAATAGTGTGGTGTTTTTCTTGCCAGTGTTGAGCAAGGGGTGAGCTCAACGTATTATAACGAATTGACTATTACAGTTAGCTGTAAAATTCAGTGAGATGTTTTTACCTGAGCGTTGATGGGATATGCTCGTGCCTACCATGGCATTGTTGCAGTGAGAACAATTGAAGCATTTGGTCATGCCTTTGTGAATAATGTTCTGACCGGTAAGCACTATCTCAGTAATGACTGTAATAGTCAATTCGTCATTTATGTGATTAAATGCCCTTGCGGACTTCACTATGTTGGCAAAACCGAGAGAAATCTACGCACTCGGATAACAGAACACAAAAACAGATTAAGGACTAATACGTTGAGCTCACCCCTTGCTCAACACTGGCAAGAAAAACACCACACTATTGCGCAGCTTAGATTTAGCGTGCTAGAACTTATAAAAGAGACAGCAGGCAGAGATATGACACGTTTTCTGTCGCAACGTGAATTACATTGGATTTGGTTCATGGAGAGTCTCGTGCCTAATGGGTTGAATGATAAATGTGAATTTTCCTGTTTTTTATAACTGTTTTTGATATGCTATTACTATATCATGGTTTATTTGTTTCATATGTAACCTCTGACCTATACCTATATGCTGTCTCTATTTGTCTATTTATTTACTCAGTTGATTTATGTCACGTATATTTGCACTTGATTGTTATTTAACTATATGGTTAGCATCCTAGTGATTTTGTTAATTCAGTCGTTTTATATTATTGTTTTATTCTGTCAATTTAACTTTATTGTCATTTTGTCATTTTTGCATTTTTCTTTTCAAATGTTAGTTTTATTTAGTTTAGACACACTGTTGCTTTCACTAACCCTGAATTTCATCAATCTTCTATTTGCATGCTATCTTCAACAATTTTTTATCGTTTAACTCGCTTTTGCCCCCGCGTTTTGCCGGGTAGTCCCTGTTTCTGTTTCCATGCTTTTTAACGTTTTTTCTACATTTTGGTTTGCGCGCGCATTTTGCTGTTTCATTCGCCTCTCGGGTTGAGAACCGAGAAGTCACCCGCATTCGCGGTATCGTCACGTTTTGGTGAGTTTACTTCGGTTTGGCACTTCTTCATTTTGGTTTTCCTCTGCCAGCGTCTTGTTTGAATGACACGTTATTCCGTGTCTGTTTCAGTTCCCGTTTTAAAGCCCTCCAGTGTCAACTGAGCGGTTGTGTTTCCTCAAGTATCATTGAGGTAATCCTCACACGCACTATTGGTAAGCTTGCTTCCGCGCACTTTTACTTTTCCCTTATTTTTCATATCGACGCCACTTATTTTTCATATCGACGCCTCTTGTGTTTGCAGGCTTTACTGGGACGTATTATTATTCAGACGTTTAACTCGTAAGTTTTCCATGTGGATCACGTTCATTTTTAGTTTTTATCACACACGTATATACTTTTAGTGTTTATCGCACACGTAAATACTTTCACTTTGAGCGATAGCACTTAAGGAGCATGGCATTGTTTTAAGCAGCAGTATGTGATTTCACGTTTCACACTCGGTGTTTCTTTCACGACTGGGCATTTACTCTTTGGTTCCTTATAGTTTACATTCATTTCCCTTTTGGCATTTGTTTGGCATTTACTAATTCAGACACTTTGGTAATCTTCTCGAGCCCCCTTCTTTAAAATGCAATGTTGATTAGATGCTGATTTATCTAGATTTTGATTATGTTATTTGACATTCACAGTTCCCCTGAAGAAGGGCCACCTACTTGGCCCGAAATGCATTGGGATCTTTTTCAAAATGTTATAATTCAAGCTGTATCAAGCAATATTTGATTGAATCCACTGCGTCTCTTCCGCTACTGGATTGAATAAAAAGCTGAGAGACCTACACATTTTTCCTTCATTCGTTTCTGTTTGGAAGTATATTTTGTGAAATCTTCATTGTATCCACGGTCAACTGTTGTTTATAATTATATGAAATTCCAGATGACTATTGATAACTTTGTTGACACTCTTTTTGTAGTGCACTTAAGTATCCCCAGACAACTTCTGGGTTGTTTGTTTTCTTGCTCGAATTTGGAGGCATGCAGAACCGTCACCTTGGTGCACACACATGGTTTTAAGAATTTTCTAAAATAGTTGTATATTGTTGTTTCGAGGTATTATTGAGTGCATATTGTGCTGCATATTGTTGCTTTTGAACTTTTAAAAACTAGCATTTTGAAAATTGTGACTTAAAATCCTGCTTTACCACTAAAGGGAGTTCTTAAATACAGTCCAATTGAGTCCAAACACCCATTTCTCTATTTGCTTCCACTCCAAAGTTATCACTTATTAACTGTAATAAGGTAACCCTGTGTTAGTAAATGGGAGAGATAGGCCTCACAACAGTGAAAAAAGAATTCAGGAGGTTTCCCTGCCAGGACATGTACATGTCCACGTCCTACTATTTAAATACAATTCACCTAACCTTATGAACTTTTAGGGCCTACTCTAGGGGTGACCTATATGTATAAAAAAGAAACAGCTCCACAGGCTGCATTTGAGCCTAAGACATGTTTCAAATTGCAACTTTAGTGGGTGGCGCAATGAGAGCTGCAAACCCACTAATAGCATTTAATTTACAGGCCCTGGGTGCATGTAGTTCTATATACTAGGGACTTATAAGTAACTTAAATAGACCAATCATGTATAGGCCAATTTTACTATGTTTTAGGGAGATAGCACAAGCACTTTAGCACTGGTAAAGTGCACTGAGTGCTAATGCCAACAGAAACGGATTCAGCAACAGAAGGCAAAAATTTGGGGGAGATCCTGCATAAAGTCCACCAGACTGGATGTGACCACAAGGAAGCATGACATGCACAGGAGTATCTGTGAACAGAATTGGATGTGCCAACACATGAGCAGATCTTTTGGTAACCATTTTTGCAGTAATGAGGTAACAATAAAGCCGTCTCTAGCTGCCCGGCCAGGCCATGACTATCCTTTAGCTCTGAGATCTTGGTGTTCCAATTCCTGGTTGTGTGGGAGGGCATTGGTGCTGACCTTCTGTGTGTGTGTGACTGCATGAGCCCTCTGTGCCTGCTGCTAATGCCCGGTCACCTTTCTGTCAACCCTTGACATTGTTTAGGTATGACGAAGAAGTTTAGAGTAAACAAGAATTAGGAAATGAGACAAATTGTTTGTACGCACTATGTTATTCTTCACACCGTATTGTTCAGTGGTGGAGGCCACTTAGTGACAAGCAGTCGTCTATGCAATCATCCTTAGACCGATGTACTTTAAGATTTTTCTTCTTTTCTGTGTACGTCTCTCTAGCTTGATTCAGGCTTCTATACAATACATTACTTTGTGGGACCTGACTGCTTGTTCGGCAACATAGGAT
Organism: Calotriton arnoldi; assembly: GCA_963921515.1. Classification (NCBI taxonomy): domain Eukaryota; kingdom Metazoa; phylum Chordata; class Amphibia; order Caudata; family Salamandridae; genus Calotriton; species Calotriton arnoldi. The sequence continues at coordinate 17,595 of CAWUFW010023685.1, read as the reverse complement.
TAATAGCACCAAATACAGCATGCAGTGGCAGTACAATGTGTGGCCAGATGTGGAATGACACAGTAGAGCACAACTTAGCATGAACTTGTATGGCATGGCACAGTGAGCAGTGGTCTGGTGTGGTGTGATGTTGTGTGTTGTGAGATATGGTGGATTGTGGTGCGATGTTCTAAGATGCAGTGATTTCTGAAGCACTAGCGGGACTCACCATCCACTTCATTGGACATGTATATTTCACCTCCATTAATAACAATTATTTGCCCTCCTAACTTACAGTTTTACTCCTTTTAAACAGGTCATAAACCAGCTATGTGTGTTAATGTATTGTGTATTAAATAAATACTAAATAAGGAAGATGCAATAGACCATAGAAAGTAAAGTCTAGTTAGGGTTTCTTTGAAATATATTACTGGAAAAATGATAGCATTCTCATTTGATGCGATTTCCCAAAGGTTATTAACAGATTATTTTTTGGATGCTGAAGTACAGGGGAGGACTTTCGAAGTAAAGTAGACTTGCTACCAGCCACGTCATCATTCCACGTGTACTGGAGCACCATGGAGGCAGACCAGATCAAACTATGGGGTCGATTCCGATTCGGCCCGGAAAAAGCACCGACCGACTCGGATCCGGAAATGATACCGACCGACACGTACCTGTGGCGCCCGACACGCCAAGTACGATGCAATGAGTGCAAAATCCGACCGACACGTACCGAACCCAAGTCGAACGACCGAGCCGCACGAAAAACAGCAATCCGGTCGGAAAAACAGGCGAATCCAACCGACCGACACGCACCCGGAACAAATCCGACCGAAACGTACACGCGAACTCCAAACCACAAAGTACGATGCAAGGCGCGAAACCACGAGCGAGTCGGACGGAGGCCAAGCCGTACGACCGACACGCATACAAAACCGAGCCGAAGCAACACAAAACACCGCGACCGACGCGTACGCAGCATAGAAAACTGCACAAACACAGCGTGAACAAAACGGAGAATACCGTACGAGACAAATGCAGGGTCCGACTCGGTCACAAGAACGTTTCCAACATACACAGACAGTACAAAGGAAAAATCACACAAAAAAAGGCCAAACAAGCAATTACTAAGCCAATAAATACTGGGGGGTGGGGACAGAGAACAAAGACACACCCACAACTCCACCCATATAAAGGACACAAATCACAACCATGATCCTTTGCAAATGCCATTCCACTGCCAGCACCCAAGAGAAAGCAACTACACACCCACAGCTCATTCCTCACACAAGCCACACACCATCAGCACACCAACAAATACCTACCTCACATACACCCAGCAAAACACACACTCACACACCCTCACCTGCACACCAACACACACATCACTCACCATCACCACCCATCACCATGCCCCCCAAGAAGAATCACAAGTTCCTAGATTGTGAATTGGAAGTCATGGTAGACGAGATCCTCAGGGTAGAGCCACAGCTGTTTGGCACACTGGTCCAACAGACCCCCATCTCCCAGAAAACCAAGATGTGGGAGAGGATCATCAACAGGGTGAACGCACTATCACCATGTCGGCGCACAAAGAGCGACATCCAGAACAGGTGGTATGACGTGCGCAGGAGGGTACGGGACCTGCTCAAGAAAGACTACATCAACAGCCAACACACCGGCAGTGGCCCTCCTGCCAAGCCAATATACCTCAGGCCCTGGGAGGAGAAGGTGCGGGCCATCCTTCCGCCAGTGAGCGTATATGGACTAGAGAACATCCCAGAGCCTGGTGAGTACACAACAAATGTACACAATATACTGCCACAAAACACACACACATCACTGTCAAGGGGAGAGTCAAACCATGCACTCATAGCAATTACACAGCAACCAGAACAGAATCATCCCAAAATGTGTATGTCAGTCAGATAAACACAACACATGCCATCAAAAAAGTCACATCCAATTGTGCCATCACATGTACAAACACAACTACAACTACAGCTAGGCAGTGGCACAAATAGAACTAACAAACACATCCAGACATGTAGCCACCACAACAACACCAACACACAGTGAAGACCACTCAAAGGAAGGAATTCTGTGTATGCTGGCCAAGTCAGTGTAGCCAATAGCATCATGGGAGTCGCAGTCACACATATTGCCCCCCCCCACAACTGTCCCATCAACACCACCATGAACCATGCGCACATCACAGGGAGTGGAGAAGTACTCACAAGATGGCTGACACTGGCAACTGCTGTGGGGAGCACAAGGCCCTGCTGGCAACTGTGCAACAACAAACAGCAGGACACCACTGACTGACATCCTGAGAGACAACTTCCACTCCCTGCAATGCAAGCACGTTCCATGGTGGGATATCTGGCTGGCTGGGTGGGAAGGAGGACTTGCAGCACTGACCATAGTCACAAGCACCTCCCCTCACACACCCCCCAACACAAACTCCACAGAACCCACCTGGTAGAATGCAATGCCCCCCCATCCTAACACAAGATCCCACAAAGAACCACCACCCTGGGTTATGTTGTGTGAAGCACAGGGACACTCTAGGGACTCTTAGCCAAACAACTGCCAGGACAACACTCCCAGCCATCCTGTCAGCACAGCCAGCCCACCCCACAGGGAAGCAGAATCAAAAGGAAGGAAGCATGGGCATGCTGGGAAGGGGGTGGAGGCAATAGCATGATGGGAGTCGTAGTCACTGATATTGGTCACCCCCACAACTGTCCCATCAACACCACCCTGAACCATGCTCACATCACAGGGAGTGGAGAAGGACTCACAAGATGGCTGACACTGGCTACTGCTGTGGGGAGCACAAGGCCCTGCTGGCAACTGTGCAACAACAAACAGCAGGACACCACTGACTGACATCCTGAGAGACAACTTCCACTCCCTGCAATGCAAGCACGTTCCATGGTGGGATAACTGGCTGGCTGGGTGGGTGGGAAGGAGGACTTGCAGCACTGACCATAGTCACAAGCACCTCCCCTCACACACCCCCCAACACAAACTCCACAGAACCCACCTGGTAGAATGCAATGCCCCCCATCCTAACACAAGATCCCACAAAGAACCACCACCCTGGGTTATGTTGTGTGAAGCACAGGGACACTCTTGGGACTTTTAGCCAAACAACTGCCAGGACAACACTCCCAGCCATCCTGTCAGCATAGCCAGCCCACCCCACAGGGAAGCAGAGTCAAAAGGAAGGAAGCATGGGCATGCTGGGAAGGGGGTGGAGGCAATAGCATGATGGGAGTCGTAGTCACTGATATTGGTCACCCCCACAACTGTCCCATCAACACCACCCTGAACCATGCTCACATCACAGGGAGTGGAGAAGGACTCACAAGATGGCTGACACTGGCTACTGCTGTGGGGAGCACAAGGCCCTGCTGGCAACTGTGCACCAACAAACATCAGGACACCACTGACTGACATCCTGAGAGACAACTTCCACTCCCTGCAATGCAAGCACGTTCCATGGTGGGATAACTGGCTGGCTGGGTGGGTGGGAAGGAGGACTTGCAGCACTGACCATAGTCACAAGCACCTCCCCTCACACACCCCCAACACAAACTCCACAGAACCCACCTGGTAGAATGCAATGCCCCCCATCCTAACACAAGATCCCACAAAGAACCACCACCCTGGGTTATGTTGTGTGAAGCACAGGGACACTCTTGGGACTTTTAGCCAAACAACTGCCAGGACAACACTCCCAGCCATCCTGTCAGTACAGCCAGCCCACCCCACAGGGAAGCAGAGTCAAAAGGAAGGAAGCATGGGCATGCTGGGAAGGGGGTGGAGGCAATAGCATGATGGGAGTCGTAGTCACTGATATTGGTCACCCCCACAACTATCCCATCAACACCACCCTGAACCATGCTCACATCACAGGGAGTGGAGAAGGACTCACAAGATGGCTGACACTGGCTACTGCTGTGGGGAGCACAAGGCCCTGCTGGCAACTGTGCACCAACAAACAGCAGGACACCACTGACTGACATCCTGAGAGACAACTTCCACTCCCTGCAATGCAAGCACGTTCCATGGTGGGATATCTGGCTGGCTGGGTGGGAAGGAGGACTTGCAGCACTGACCATAGTCACAAGCACCTCCCCTCACACAAACCCCAACACAAACTCCACAGAACCCACCTGGTAGAATGCAATGCCCCCCATCATAACACAAGATCCCACAAAGAACCACCACCCTGGGTTATGTTGTGTGAAGCACAGGGACACTCTTGGGACTCTTAGCCAAACAACTGCCAGGACAACACTCCCAGCCATCCTGTCAGCACAGCCAGCCCACCCCACAGGGAAGCAGAATCAAAAGGAAGGAAGCATGGGCATGCTGGGAAGGGGGTGGAGGCAATAGCATGATGGGAGTCGTAGTCACTGATATTGGTCACCCCCACAACTGTCCCATCAACACCACCCTGAACCATGCTCACATCACAGGAAGTGGAGAAGGACTCACAAGATGGCTGACACTGGCTACTGCTGTGGGGAGCACAAGGCCCTGCTGGCAACTGTGCACCAACAAACAGCAGGACACCACTGACTGACATCCTGAGAGACAACTTCCACTCCCTGCAATGCAAGCACAGTCCATGGTGGGATAGCTGACTGGCTGGGTGGGTGGGAAGGAGGGCCGGCTGTCAACCAAACACAACCAATGCAGACCATGTTCACACCCCAAAAAATATATAGAAATGCCCAAATAATGCAGGACAATGTGCCACACCAATATCAACCCCTGACTGTGACGACTTAGGACAATGCAATGTACAGGCCCGCACCCAGAGGCACAGTCACAACTGTCATGTGTGTCAATCATTGATGCCTGCAGAAACATAACATACATTGTGTGTGTCTCCCAAAAACAGGTGATGATGGGGACACAGCAGCAGACGCTGAGGAGTCCCAGTCCCAGGCTCAAGAGGATGCGGAGCTCACTGGTGTCGTACAGCCTCTGCCCTCCTCGGACGAAGAAGACCAACCTGGCACATCCGGTGCAAGTCTACATGCAGCACCAGCAGGACCACCAGCTGCAGCACCAGCAGGACCACCAGCTCCACCCCCTGCACCCACCCCTCCAACGACTGTCACCACAAATACCATCCCTGCCGACATGGACAGAACAAGGAGCAACACCAGCACAGGGACCCTGGACCAACCTGGGGCCATGGACACCACCACCACCACCAACCCCCAAGGTGGACCAGGGTCATCTGTGCGTGCCACTGCACGCACTGCACATGTCAGCAGGGGTGGTGGGAGGGGTGGGAGACAGAGGTCGCTGCTTGCAGAGGTTGCTGGTGTGCATGATGACCCACAACTGGTACGCATAGCTGATGCGTACCAGTCCAGCACCCGGAGACCTCAGCCAGGTAGTGGGGCTCCTCAGAGACATGAAACAGCAGCAGGCTGCCCATCATGCCCGCTTGGACTCTCACATGTCCTACGTGGAGTCACACATGTCCCGCGTGGACTCACACATGTCCCGCGTGGAGTCCAAGTGGGATGCACTGCATGAGATGACGGCGGTGCACAGGGACATTTTACAATGCCTCCGCCAGATGAACAGCAACCAGTCCACACCTCCCTGTGTGCCAACAACATCTGGTGCTGAACAAACTGCAACTGCCACAGGGAGGGAGGATGACTCTGGCGGAGAGTCCCCTGCACCGCAGCAGCCTGTACTTGAGGGCCCCCCCCAAGAAGAGGGGTCGTCCGAAGAGGGGCAAGTGAGAGGCCGATGGCCAAGCGCAACTCCCAGGAAGCCTGAACCTGTTCTGGATGTTCACCTTTGTGCACAGACTGTTCACCCTGTTGACGGCAACACTACTCCCACACATTGCATGGGGAGTACAAGTTGGACCAATGTGTCAGACAACTGTGGCCCCAATACTGGGGATTCTGTCTACCAGGACTTTCAATTCACCTAGGAACTTCTGATTGCAAGATTTATGTACAGCACTACCCATCCTATGCACTATTCACACAAATGTATCACAATAAACACACTAATACACCATACTTGCCTCTGTTGTGATTCCAACGTGGGTGCTGTTATGGGGATGATGAACTGCAAAATTACACTGTGTATGCGAACTGCAACAGCAAGTACAACACAGGCATGTGAGTAAAGGCAACGTGACACATATGAGGGAGACACACCACCAGGGCTACACAACACATACACACCTAGGCCATCTGACTCATTGCCTACACTGATGTTGCCAGGGAAGACGGTGCAATGCACAGACACCACACCCATTCCCAGTTGTAGTCAAGTAGCCCACAGGTGCAGTAAGCAAATGGCAGTCAAATGTGTGACCACAGACAACGCACATCACAAAGTGAAGCACAGGTTTATTACACAGTTGCAACATGTCGTAACCACTACAGATGCAAGGTAATCCCACCTGGCAGCGGGCACACAGTCAACAACTGTAGACGGAAGGAAGTCCATGGGTGTGGCGCACATCACCTGTTGGGACACAACAGCTACCAGCCTGGAAGTGCAATCACGTCGTCGGTGGACACAGTTGACCAAACGAATCTGAAAGTACCCTGTGAAGGACAGAAATGACACACAGTCAAAAGCAATGGAGTACAGGACAGAACAGCAAAACTCATGCACAATACATGTTACAAGATACCCACCCAGAACCAAGTTAGCATGTCAACACTGTTGGGGAGTACAGCCCACCTGTAAGCACACATCGCAACACACATCCAGTCAAGTAGCCCATGGACACACTCCAACAGCACCAGAGCACCACCTACACATCATGCCAACTCACATCATTGACATGACACCTCAGGATACTCACATTCAGCTAAAGAAGTTGGTGATGAGCTGTGTGCGGACATCACCCTCATCATCATCATCATCATCGTCACTGGCATCGTGGTCCAGGCCAGGATCCTCCACAGGTGGCGGATGTTGGTCATTGTCATCCTGGATGAGAGGCAACTCCTTCCGCACTGCCAGGTTGTGGAGCATGCAGCAGACGATGATAATCTTGCACACTTTCGCAGGGGCATTGGGAGGGACCCTCCGGTCTTGTCCAGGCAGCGGAAGCGGCTCTTCAGGAGACCAAATGTCCGCTCAATCACTCTCCTGGTCCGACCATGTGCCTCATTGTAGCGCATCTGGGCTGGTGTCACAGGGTTCCTGAGGGGTGTCAGTAACCACGGCATGTTGGGGTATCCCGAGTCACCTACGGACAGACAAGTGCACATTAGCTGACTTGGAAAAGTGGGCGGAATACTACAGATCAGATCACACACAATGGCACAAAGTCAGTACACACCGACAAGCCAGGCATGCTGGTTCTGCATCTGTGCCATCATCCTGGGGATGCGACTACTCCTCATCACAAAGGCATTGTGTGCTGAACCAGGGAAACGGGCACACACGTGTGTGATGGTCATGTCTGCAAGACACACCACCAGTGCATTGACCGAGTGGTAGTGCTTGCGGTTCCTGTAGGCCTGCTCCTGGGCCTGTGGTGGTACCAAAGCCACATGTGTCCCATCAATGGAGCCAATGACATGCGGCATCCTCCCCAGGGCATAAAAGTCACTCTTCACGTCAGTGAGTCATCGCAGTCTAGGGAAATAGATGTACCGGTTCAGGAATAGCAACATTGCCGCCAAAACATCGCGGAGCACACGGCTCAACATGGTCTGTGACATCCCACCAGCAGTCGCCACAGTATGTTGGAAGGTACCGTGGCAAAGAAGTGTAGGGCTGCCATCACCTTCACCTTGGGGGTCAGCACTGTAGGATACGGCCGGCCAGGCTGCAAATGTGGGGACAACTGCACTGCCAAATCCTCAATCAGCTGCCTGGTGAAGCGGTACCGTCGGATGCTGTCCCGTTCCACCATCGTTGCCAGGTCTGGGAATGGTCGATGGACAGCAGGAGCCCTGCAGTGCAGAGGAGAAGTAAGCAAGATTGTCAGTCACCCCACATATGCGGCATTGAACACACTCAATATCCCAACATACATCATTATGAGGCACAACTACATGAAGTGTGCAGTTACGTAAGGACATGTATGGTACATACATGGCCAACATCTGTCAACACGGTCCAACAGGTGGCATCAATTAGTCCCAGGTTGGCCCATTGGATATCATGAGGCCGTGTCACAGTTCCCATCTCCTGCTGCCGTGTCACAATCACCCCCACAGTGACATGTGAGGACAGATGTGCCCCAGGCACCACAGCTCAACGACAGGTACATTCCCAGGGACCCTGTATTGCCACATGGACACTGGCATTACATGGAGTATCATGTATACACCACAGCAAAACAACCATGACCCCCACAGGTAGTGGTCCCACTTGCCACGGCAGGACAGACATGGACGTCTGTGACACACACACGCACAACATCAAAGTCCATGCACACACAACGTGGATGTGGAGACTGTCTCCCATTGTGCACATGAAATCAGACACATTGTAAACACTACATGCACAAAGACTGTGGAGGACCATCACTATTGTGCCACTGGGACACCCTGGCTCAAACATACCATCCCACATGGGACTCACGGGGTATGTGACATGACATACACATACACCACCGTGAAATGTGACCATGGCACATGCACAGATATGAACAGTTGCACATCACAGTGGTCATGTACACGTAACACCCAGGATCCTGTCCCCATGAACACGTGCACAGCCTGGGGGTGGCTGCCCACAGGTGACACCCACAGGACAACATGTACACCAACATACACACAATAGGAAATGCAGCCTTACATGCCTTATGATAAAGTTTGGACAGGCTGTCGTGATGTAGGTGTGCCCCTCACTCCCTGGGAGCTATCTGTGGCTGGCATATGTCCATCTGAGACAGGCATGCTGACATATGCCAGTCACATGTACAGTGATGCGTTGAACAGCAATGGACCGATCGGTGCCCCCGGCCGGCCCATTGCATTCAATGTGTGCGGGTACGCGTTGTACCCCTGTACGCGTTGTACGTCTGTACGCGTTGAACTGCAATGGACCGATCGGTGCCCCCGGCCGGCCCATTGCATTCAATGTGTGCGGGTACGCGTTGCACCCCTGTACGCGTTGTACTGCAATGGACCGATCGGTGCCCCCGGCCGGCCCATTGCATTCAATGTGTGCGGGTACGCGTTGTACCCCAGTACGCGTTGAACTGCAATGGACCAATCGGTGCCCCCGGCCGGCCCATTGCATTCAATGTGTGCGGGTACGCGTTGTACCCCTGTACGCGTTGTACTGCAATGGACCGATCGGTGCCCCCGGCCGGCCCATTGCATTCAATGTGTGCGGGTACGCCTTGTACCCCTGTACGCGTTGTACCACAATGGACCGATCGGTGCCCCCGGCCGGCCCATTGCATTCAATGTGTGTGGGTACGCGTTGTACCCCTGTACGCGTTGAACTGCAATGGGCCGATAAGTGCCCCCGGCCGGCCCATTGCATTCAATGTGTGCGGGTACGCGTTGTACCCCTGTACGCGTTGTACCGCAATGGACCGATCGGTGCGCACCCATTAACAATGGCCTTGCCTGGCAACGGACGCGTTTTCGAATTTCGAACGAGTCGGTTGCTGGAAAATCAGTTGGTCACCCACAACAATGTTGCAAAATCATGTATGTCATGAAGTTGAAGATTTGAAGGATGCTGTGGGCGTGTTTTGGTGCTGCTATTCCATGGATTGGCCAGATTCAGAAGATGCAAACGACTTGGACTTATCACTTTGGACACAAGGGACAGTATCTGCCTCTCCAGCACATATATATTGCTGGCTGTTCCCCTGAGAGCTCACTTGCCTGCACTACATGCTCCAGGACGACATCTGCCACTGCACTGCTGCTGTCTCTGCCCCTCTGGACCCTGCAATGGCACATACTGTGGAGAGAGCCCCAGCCTTCAGCCTTGAGGAGAACCAGGCCCTGCTGGACAGCCTACTTCCACAGTACAGCAAGCTGTATGGGACACCAGGGGAGCAGGTGAGTGTTCTGTGCACTGCCTTTCTGAATGTGCATATTGTCTGACTAGCAAGGCTGAAAGTCTGCACGCCACTGGCTAGCAGGCTCACTGAGTAGTTGTCACCCCCATAGTGTGTAGTGACATGCACTGGACAGGTATGGTGCAGTGACAGTGCATTTGAACAAGGTTTTACTTCCCATGCAATGATACCATGTAGTGACGTCTGGCAAACTGTCCATGGGCAGCTTTGCACTGCCTGTGTACATCATGTGCCCCTGTGATTGAGACATGTATATACAACTGTGTCATGCACGGATATGTTGCATGTGTAGTAATGGCCTTTTCACTTTGTCATCCTGACAGGTTAATGCCCATCGGAAGCAGGAGAGCTGGAAGGACATCGTCCGGGTTGTCCGGTCCGTGGGGGTCTACAAGCGCCGGATCCACAACTGCCAGAAGAGGTGGCAGGACCTTCGGGGCTGGACCCGGAGGATTGCATGGGTCCAGCTGAAGCTGTCGCCTCCTCGCAGGAGGGGCGGAACACGGACCCTGACCCCCCACATGCTCCAGATCCTGGCGGTGGTGTTTCCAGACCTGGATGGGCAGCTGAAGGCCAGACAGCAGCAAGGAGGGGGTGAGTCAAAGACTGCACTGTGAACTCTGTATTACATGCTGTGTGCCCTCCTCTGGCCTGGTTCAACTGCCACAGTGCAGCAGTCATGTTGTCCAGGAGCCATGTCCCTCTATTGTGCACTGCCCACTGCTCATCTGATACCCAGGTGTGGCCCTTACATTCAGGGAATTGTGTCACTTGGGACTGTGTCCTTGCAGTTTGCTTCACTAAAGGTGGGGGACAGCATCTGTTTCCCTAACTCTGTTGTGGGCATCATGGGTGGGTCCATTGTTCACACTACGCCTGTGTTCGGACATGTAATCTGCGTGTTGCTTTGATATGCGGTCCACTTGCTGTGCTGAGCCACCACATGTGCCTGGGGTATGTGGCACACGCCCATGCAGCGGGTGGGAACAATGTTTGGGCCCCAGGAGTGTGCAGATTACGTGTGTCACACATACATAGCCAGCTATCCACTGTCCAGGGCTCATCCCTCATTCATGTGGAGCAGGACAGTCATGCCTACTCCAGGCCATGCAATGCACTCTGTACTCCCACTCCCGTGTATCAGCTGACACATTGTGCGCAGTGATTTGACCCTCAGGTGTCTGCCTCTGTGTCAGTGTGCTGTGGATTAGTTGCCAGGACTGCTGGGGTGTTTCTTGGTAGGGGCTCAGCATGCCCCTGGAGATGTGACCATAGGAGACGATACTTGTGTGTCACATAGGTGTTTGATCAGCTGCCCGTGCAGACTGGGGCATGAGAATGTGAAGTTCAGGCAGCTGTTCCCCATTCACAGCAGATTGTGAGGGGCTCATGTTCAGAGGGTAGTGTCACAGGTCTCCCATATGTCCAATAGGTATGACCTGGACAGATGAGGGTTAAGATGATGTGTTGTGTGGGGGATGTACATGTGCACTTGTGCAGCTCCAGGACTTGCATTCCCCATGACCTACTATTGTGACACAGTGCAGAGTGTTGTTGTCTGGCTGCCAAGTCATACATCACTGAGACAGTGATGTATGACTTAGCAGTCATGCCTCTGCCATGGCATGTGTCTACTTATTGGTGATCCTGCAGGGGAGTGACATGTGCTACATGCACACCATTGTGGCGATGGCTATCAGGACATGGGTGCATCATGGTGTCTGTCGCTGGTATGCATCACATGCATTTCCTATTTGACTCTGGGCATCCCTTTCATCCGGAAACCTGTACTGACTCAGTGGCAAGAGCTGTGATGTGTGCATGTCCACATGCCACACCGTGTCCTCTGCACTGTCCAACTACTGTGTACTTGGTGCATGTGTCCACACTGGGGTGTTGCAATCCAACAGACACCAGACAGATGGGTGCAAGGCCATGTGGGATTTGAGTGCCATGCTTGGCATCAGACTGACAATTGGCTTCTCCTGTTCAGTTAGGGCACTTTTAGCAATGTACAACTAATGATGCCAGGGCTTGCTCTGTAATGTGCTGTGCTCACAGTGGTGTGTGCGTTTGGTGCAGGTGACTGATGTCTGTCTGTTTCCCCATTGTTTGCAGATACATCCACGTCCACGGAAGGGGACAGCTCCACGGACCAGGAGGAGCCAGAGAGCCAGACTGGGTCAGCAGCCGAGGAGTGGTCGGAGGGACCCAGTGGCACGGAGGGCGAGGGGAGCCACACCGAGGAGTCCTCAGCACCATCCACCTCAGCTGAGGACCAGAGCAACTCGGAGGATGACTCCCTTATGGAGGTGGGTGTCAGCAGCCACCACACCCCAGCTAGTGTTGCTGTCCCCGCCACCACCAGCACCACCACCGCCCTCCCATCGGCTCCCATTCCCCAGGTCCATGGAGGCTCCCATGTTCGGGAGCGTGTCTCCTTTGGGCCAGGCACCGCACCCCTGCCCCTGTGTCCCCTGCTGCCCTGAGTGAGGAGTCTGTGTACCTCCTTCGCCAGCTCCATGTAGGGCAGACAGCCATGCTGAGTGTCCTCCATGCGCACACTGCTCTGTTGACTCAGCTGGTGTCGTTCATGGAGGGCATCTCATCGGGCATGTCTGACCTACAGAGGGGCAATAGGTCCATGGACTCCTCCCCGACGGCAGCAGTGTCCCTCCTCAGACAGTCCCTCACCCCTCCTGCCTCTGCTCCATCCACACTCCCCAGCACCTTACCCGTCCCAAGCACACACACACCGGCACAGGCACACACCAGCACACACACGTCCAGCACACAGACACACACGCCACAAACAAAACGCACATGCACGCACAGTCAGGGGACTGAAACCAGACTCACAGGGGATGGGGCCCTGGTACACACACACGCATCCACGGGCACTGCGCAGTCCTCAGTTGCCTCTCCCTCCAAAACACCCTCCCTTGCCTCACCTGCAACCCCAAAGACCCAGCGCCTCTTCCTCAGTGACCTCGGCCTCTTCCCCTCCGATCCAGCTGCTCCAGCATCCAGGGGGAAGAGGAAGCCCCCCACACGGAGCAGAGTGCCCTCGCCCCCGGACACCCTCCCCCAGGCGCAGACAGACTGAGGCCCCCACCTGCAAGTCCCCCGGAGTGGTAAGAGCAAGACCCCGCCGCCGCCCTGCAGCTCAAGCACCAGGTCTCCTTCCTCCATCCCTCAGGCCCCCACTCCACAGGTGCCCCCACCACACCCTGCCCCAGGTTCCCCCACCCACAGATATACCATCCCCAAGAGGATCCGGCCTTCTCCCCTGCCACTTGCTCTCCCGGCACCACACCCCCGCTGCGCTTGTCTGTGCCACTGATGTGGTGAAGGTGTCCTCCCCTCTGTCCAGCCCACCTTGCCTGTTCCCCATTCTCCTCCCCTGGTGGTAGGCACTGCAGTGGAGTCCACTACCACCCTGTCTGACTTGGGCACTGCAGTGGCGGACCTGTCCACTCCATCTGCAGGGTCCACTGCAGTCGTGCCGGCACCCACAACATCTGAGTCATGCCCCCAGTTGTGCCGGCACACACCATGTCAGACACCTCCACTGCAGTTGTCAGTGGCTCTCCAGCACCCACCACCCCTTCCCTGCTTCCTCCTGGTGAGCCCTGATCCTGTCCCTGCGGTGCCTGGCCTACCCCCGGTTGCCCCTCCTAGTGGATTGTCCCTGGTTTTGTGCAGGCATGCGTAGGGTGACATCTGCCACTGTCACCCTGTTTGGACTTTTACAATGGACTGGCCATTGGCCTTTGTGTTTTTCCTGGACTTTGTTTTCATTCCACACATATGCTGAATAAAGCAACTTTCTGTTCTCTAGTGCTTATGCTTCTGATGTACATGTTGTTGATGATGCTAACCATGCCCTTGCTGCAGTGATGGTGATATTTGGTCTCATGATAATGAAGTGTTACTGTGCAGGAACCCATGTGGTCCAGGGGAATGTGTCCTATCCTGTGGTGTATCCATGTCATCCATAGCAGCATCTGAGGGTGTCATGTGTTCAGTATTTGGCAATGGGATTTCCTACTTAGATTGGCTATTTCACATCTGTGGCTTCCACCCCTGCACATCTGTTGGGCCTGCCATTGTTCAATTCGTCTACTTCCCTGACCGTGTGGCCATCTCCACTGGACATGCAGGTTTGGGCATCAATGGGGAAGGACTCATCTGTGTTGTCAGTGCAACATTGCTATACAAGTGTGTTGGATCTGTGCTGATGATTCCGTTGGCACTTCCATGACCAGGCTGATGTTACGGGAGCCCTCATTTGGTGCTAATTGTTGATTGTGTGACCAAGTGCTCAGCTGACATGATGGGGCCCTACTGAGGAAACATATGGCACAGCTTTCCTCACACAGGAGTGGAGTCCCCTCATGGCAGTGTGTACTCCTGTGACATTGCTTGCGCCCAAGGTGTGTGTTGTATGTGCATGTCTGTGTGTTCACTTCCGCTTAGCTGTGCATGCTGTGATCCCTAGTGTTGTACCTGTTTGTGATGCTAGCTGAGTTGACCTATGTTCCCCAAAGTCTTCTCCCTGGGTTCTCTGTGATGTGGGTGCATGGCACATTACTGGTCATCAGGGTGTCACCCATAGGTGTGTTTGCGGTCAGGGCTGAGTTTGTGTGCAGACGCAGATGGGTCACAGTCAGGTTTCCCTTGGCACTTGTTGTTTGCCCCTGTCATGTGATTTCCAGTTTGTGTTATCTTTCAGTGATTGTGACACGTTGTGTGTGTGACTGCTGGCACTCCTCAGGGTCCGGGCTGCAATGTTGGTTGTTGTCTATGTGTGTTCTTTGTGGGTGACCTTGGCTTCTTCATTGGTGTGTGACTGTGGATGGGATCCCATTGGTTGGTGTGGTATTGCCGTCATGTCCATGTACAGCATAGTGTGCAGTGTGTCAGACATTCAGGAGTCTTGTTGAGTGGCCATGTGTGATGTGTTTCTGCACCTTGGTTCCCACCCACCACCCTGGAATAGTCATGGGTGCATGTGCAATGTCACCAGTGCATGTGTACTTCACTGCTGCACATTGTTGGAGGTCGAGGGGTGTGGTGTTGAGTGTGTGCAGATGAGAGTTGTTGCCCGGCTAGGCCCCTGCCTCCATGTTGACCTTGGCTTACTGGCCATGCTGATTGATTTGTGCTTGTGTAGGTGTGATGGTAGTTAGTTGCTCAGGACACATGACTGTGGTTCACAGTGTGAACCACATTTAGCTTTGTCATCACAGTGGGATTGTAATGAAGCCCAGGGTCACCACATTGTGAGGGCCCTGGGGGTGGTGCTGTGGTGTGTCTGTGTCTTGCTGTGTCAGTTGCTGTCCCTACGTGCCTGTGTGACATGTGTGATTTGTGCTCCCTCTCATCTGACAATGCCTGCTTGCCCACATAGGGGATTTGGATCCATGAGTTACCTTTGTGTGGCACTGTATGCACATCTGTATGATTGGTATTCAGGTCTCCTCATGTGTTGTGTGGTTGCCTGGGGACACTGGCACCCCCTCACCTGTTGTGTATGATGTGCAGTGTGGGTCTGCCTGTTTGTGTTTGTGCATCTGCACCACTGCATTGGCATATCTTGGGTGTGCCATTGGCTGTATGTAGTTTTGTGTGTTTCCCCTGCTGTCCCTGGGACTCCTAGGTCATCGGTCAGCACAATGATCATGGTTTGTGTGTCCAATTGCTGCCATGGTATGGTATCTGTTCACCTCACATCTGCAGTCTCCACAGGGTATCTGCATTTGTGTGCCCATTGGTGCAAATATGTGGGTCTGCATTCTGATGGTCACTTCTGTCATTGTGTCATTGATGATTGTTGACGGTGTCAGCCCCCATGGGTGTTGTTTGTCTGCACATGGCCAAAGGTTTGTCTTATTTGCACTGCAGTATTTGGCTCCCCCAATTTATGTTGCAATGGGACACATACACTACTTTGCCACTGATGTGTTTTTTGTTCTGTGACCAGGAATCATCCATGCAGTTTGGCAGTTGCACCTCTTTCTTTGTCAACACTTACCTTTTGGTCACGGTGGTGATGGGGGTTTAGACCCCATTGCCACAATGTTCAAAATGTGCTTCAGCTATGGACCCCACACTTACATTTTGGTCACTGTGATGATGGGGGTTTGGACCCCATTGCCACAATGTTCAAAATGTGCTTCAGCTATGGACCCCACACTTACCTTTTGGTCACTGTGGTGATGGGGGTTTAGACCCCATTGCCACAATGTTCAAAATGTGCTTCAGCAATGGACCCCACACTTACATTTTGGTCACTGTGATGATGGGGGTTTGGACCCCATTGCCACAATGTTCAAAATGTGCTTCAGCTATGGACCCCACACTTACATTTTGGTCACTGTGATGATGGGGGTTTGGACCCCATTGCCACAATGGTCATGGCCTGCTTAGCATTGTGGGTGCCACACACATATATGTGTGGCACATGTGCTAGGGTGTCACATTGTATGTTCAAAGTCATGTTCGGTGTTGTAGGCATTTGACACAGTCTACACACGCTTGTCATGGTGTTGGGGGATGTCTTCTTCTTGTATTCCCTAGGTTGTGGTGTGCTGGTTGTGTCATGCATTGTCCATCCTATGAGTGGGGGTGGTAGTAGTGGTTGGCATCCAGCCCCCCCTGGCTGAGGGTGGTAGGCATCCAGCCCCCCATGGGTGAGGGTGGTAGTGGTGGTAGGCATCCAGCCCCCCCTGGGTGAGGGTGGTTGTAGTGGTAGGCATCCAGCCCCCCCTGGCTAAGGGTGGTGGTAGGCATCCAGCCCCCCTGGGTGTGGGTGGTAGTAGTGGTAGGCATCCAGCCCCCCTGGCTGAGGGTGGTAGTAGTGGTAGGCATCCAGCCCCCTGGCTAAGGGTGGTGGTAGGCATCCAGCCCCCTGGGTGTGGGTGGTAGTAGTGGAAGGCATCCAGCCCCCTGGGTGTGGGTGATAGTAGTGGTAGGCATCCAGCCCCCTGGCTGAGGGTGGTAGTAGTGGTAGGCATCCAGCCCCCTGGCTAAGGGTGGTGGTAGGCATCCAGCCCCCCTGGGTGTGGGTGGTAGTAGTGGTAGGCATCCAGCCCCCCTGGGTGTGGGTGGTAGTAGTGGTAGGCATCCAGCCCCCTGGCTGAGGGTGGTAGTAGTGGTAGGCATCCAGCCCCCCTGGCTAAGGGTGGTGGTAGGCATCCAGCCCCCTGGGTGAGGGTGGTAGTAGTGGTAGTCATCCAGCCCCCCTGGCTAAGGGTGGTGGTAGGCATCCAGCCCCCCCTGGGTGAGGGTGGTAGTGGTGATAGGCATCCAGCCCCCCCTGGGTGACGGTGGTTGTAGTGGTAGACATCCAGCCCCCCCTGGCTAAGGGTGGTGGTAGGCATCCAGCCCCCACTGGGTGAGGGTGGTAGTAGTGGTAGGCATCCAGCCCCCTGGGTGAGGGTGGTAGTAGTGGTAGGCAGCCAGCCCCCCGGCTAAGGGTGGTGGTAGGCATCCAGCCCCCTTGGCTGAGGGTGGTAGTAGTGGTAGGCATCCAGCCCCCC